>JAFBJT010000392.1:0-57260 GCA_016785325.1 Chascanopsetta lugubris
GCTGTAGAGGTGCAGCTGAGTTTGCTTAACCTCTCATCAATCGTCTGCCTATCCAAATTCTTCTGTTGTCACACCGGTTTCAAGAAAAAGTGATAAAGGCACAGTTAAATTGACGTAAACTGGAGGAGAAAGAAATGATAGATATTCCCATATATGGGTGTACTTTCACCACAATTAGCACTACAAAATACTACAAGTTTGCATTTTTTGAAGTATGTACAGTTTTTCCAGCTAATTGTCATTCCTTTAAAATAGTGTCCTACAATACACATATATACAATAATTTGTTCGGAGAATTCTTATTATTGTTATTAGCTTATCATATTTTCATCAAATGGAACAGAGTTGGAAAAAAATGACATGTAAAAGTAGAATGTGGTTTTCGACATGATTTTAAATAAATCGTGTTGACTGTGATGTGTCACTGAGGATGCAGAATTGATCATAAAGTGGAAAGTCTGGTTTAGTAAATCATTTTGAATATGTGTCTTTCAGTGGAGGCCTCTGTCCATGGCACCAATGTTCACTGCTCAGACAAGACCATTGAAGCTGCTGAGGCTCTGCTACGCATGGATTCACCATCCAGCCTGAGAGAGGACCGCAGTCCAGGTAAACAACCACACTGATTGGAAAAACAAAATGTACTCACATTAGATGAGATTACACTTAAAGTTGATGTCTGAGCAATATGATTTTTTTTGCAGTCAAATAGTAAATGTTTGATTGGTCCAAGGGGTGTGTATTTATTTTTTCCTTTGGCCAAACAATTATAATTCTCCTTCAAAAATTGTAAGAGCCAAAAAGAATTGTGTTTATCAGTGTATTTGACTGTCTGAAGTAGTTTACCTGATGCCCCAGCAGAGGGCGCTCACAGTCAGCTCAACCTGTAACTCATTTGAACAGATTGTACATCAAATCAGTATGAATTAGGATTGCAGTTAGAATGACAACCCTGTGTAATATCCACTTGAATAAATAATTATTGAAAGCACTTAAACCTACCACCCGCACCTTCCTCTTCTCCATCCAGAAGCTTTTCTGTCACCATACCATGTGACACCAGACTTTCTCCACGCTGCCATGCGTCCCGACATGATCACGGACACGGAAGTTGAGATCTCGACAGAGGACTGCTGCGAGGAGGAGTACGATGAGGACATCGGAACGTTGATGGAGGATCCAGAACCTGATCTTGAGGAAGAGCCCGTCAGGAAGAAGAGAGGTAGAGAGTGTGAAGTGAATTTCAAAGTTTAAAGCAGTGGTAAAGATTATAAGCAAAATGATGATCAAGCTTTGGAAACCGTGGAAAATGAAGAACAAGTGTTGCCAGTGTTCTTATCATACTAGAACTTTACAGATGATTCCTCTGACTGACAATGTCCGAGAGCACCACCTAGTGTTGGCCCCTTAGGTCTTCACTGAGCATCGTGGCTTAGAGTTGTCCAGGTCTGCGGGTTGTCATTGTTAAACTCAGATTTCTTTTCTAGCCGGACGGAAGCCGAAGACACATCAGTCAGTGGTTTCCAATGGCTCCCCAGATCTCGGCATCAAGAAGAAACCAAGAGAAGGGAAAGGTATCTCACATTAGTAATGAAATCAGCATTTACACACTCGTACATCTGTTGAGACTATGGTGCAGAATTAACTCTCTTGTTTAAGCATGGGGCATTCACTTTAAATAATTGCTGTCAACCCAAACTCGAATATTTTTTATAAACAAAAATGTTGGCAGACCCACTGAGATCTACTTCCTCCGTCTCCTCCTCAAAAACATCTCAACAACAGTGTTATTGTCTGGTCAAACATTTTGCTCCTGTTGGCCATGATCTGAATTTCAAGTAAAAAAAACTTTCTAGCGTACACTTCACCATTCCCACAAATATTTTAACTAATCATGTTGTCACATGACTTGCTCCCTGTGTGGAGCATGCACGCATAACATCTTGCCAAACTATGCAGTCGTCGTGTTTATTTTGTGTGACAGAGCTCTTAACTTCCTGTCACCTCCAGCAGGCAGCACCACCTACCTGTGGGAGTTCCTCCTGGACCTGCTCCAGGACAAAAACACCTGTCCCAGGTACATCAAGTGGACACAGAGAGAAAAGGGCATCTTCAAACTGGTGGACTCGAAGGCCGTGTCTAAGCTCTGGGGCAAACACAAGAACAAGCCGGATATGAACTATGAGACCATGGGACGGGCTCTCAGGTGAGGTGCCCGCCAGTGACGAGTCTCTCTTATTTTGTCTGTGGACCACCGCATCATCACCTCTGACAGCGCTTTCATCCTCAGGTATTACTACCAGCGTGGCATCCTGGCCAAAGTAGAGGGCCAGCGGCTGGTTTATCAGTTCAAAGAGATGCCCAAAAACATCGTCATCATCGACGATGACGCGGCAGACATGTCTGCCGCCGATGATCTGATTGCCTCCGAGACCACGGCGTCCTACGAGCGCGTGCCTCTGCCGCCGGACATGCTGCTCCAGGTGACCGAACTAGCGCCCTCCAAGAAGCCCAACATCCTGCGGTCAGGGAACCAGAGCAGAACCAATGTGGTCCAGGCCCCCGTCGCCACAGGAAGCAAGCTGGTGGCAGGAGGTGGCGCCACAGTGGCAGCGGGGCTTTCGCGTATAGTGTCGGTCTCCGGAGCGACGGAGGGGACTCAGATCCAGCAGTCCCATGCTGCAATCATCCCCAACACCACCGGGCCCAGGTCAGACCCCTGCAGAGAGACGGCCTCCTGTAGGAGAGCCAATGCAAATGATCCTGCCCCCCCCCCCCCAACATCAAATGAACTAACGTCTGACTCTGTGCTGTTTCATATTCTGTCTGCAGGACGGTGCGGGTGGCCATGCAGGTGCCTGTAGTCATGACAACATCCTTGGGTCAGAAGATCTCCACCGTTGCTGTGCAACAACCGGCAGGAACCACAGGAGTGACCGGCCACACCACCCTCCTCACCAACACTTCCGCCATTGGGGCAGCAGCTGGGAACACCAACTCACAGCAGAAGGTTCATTCACATGCAAATTCATTGATGTATTTCTACAATTTAAGCTCAGTTTCAGTGTAAACATAATTTTCCAATAAATTAATCCATTAATTTCCACAGTATGGAAGTAGGTCACAATAATCTAATTAATTATAGGCTTAGGAATCCATTTTATATGTTGTGTATTCATATCACTAACAAATAAATATTTTTGGCTGCAACTGACAACTATTTTCATGAATGTTTAATCTCTTATTTATTTGAGATGAATTGTATGAAAAAGACCAAATGAATTAATGACATTGGGTAACAATTATTTTGTGATCAATTAAAGCAATCAAATGTTGAAGCCCAATTGGAACTAATTAATACTGACTTTATAATCCTTACTGGTTTTCCATTTTACCAATTTAAATATATTTTTTGTACATTAAGAAGGAACATTTTACTACCTCAAATACTTTTACCATTGGAAAAAACAACAAAACAAAAAAAAAGGAATAACTAAATCACCAAGAGGGAAAAGTAAAACAAAATGTGATCATCCATTGTAGAGCTATTGACGGTTGTCGCATAACATGGTATCATAATGTATTAAATGAGTTGTAGATGTAAAAGTGTGTACACAACCACACTTTAGAAATACAAGTGGTCTGAATCATTTGTCAGTCACACTGCAACAAGATGAATTGCTATATTCAATACTTTGATTTTGCAGGTTGTGATCCAGACGATCCCCACCATGGTCCCCGCCACAGCAGAGAACGGAGACAAGATCACTGTCCAGCTCGCCAAGATCATCACAATCCCCGCCCACCAGTTAGCTCAGTGTCAGCTCCAGTCCTCCGCCACGAACAAGCCCGCTGTCGGAGTGACCTCTGCGGGCATCAGCCTGCTCGGCAGCCCCCTGACCGTGCGAGCGCTCACTCCGGTCAGCGTCGGTCAGGGAGCACAAGTGATGAGACTGACCGTCCCCACGCAGGCGCAGCAACAGACTCTAATAGTGTCACAGTCGGGGGGCAGCATCGGCGGCAGGGCGGGGGCTGTGACGGTGACGGCGGCCAATCAGACGATGACGACGCAGCCCCGCATCATCAGCGGCGTCATCAACGGCTCGGAGCTGGTGATCGGGGCGCCGGCGAGCGGAGGGGTGGCGCGGGAGAAGCTGAAGGCAGCGGGGGTCCAGGTGCCGGCGGCGCAGGTACCGGCGGTGGCAGCAGCACCGGCGCAGCATGTCATCCAGAGTTCTGAGGCCATGGGCACTGAGGTGGTACACAAACTGGACACCGGGGCCGATGTGATGATAAAGACAGAAGAACCCGAGTGTTGAAACATTTCCCAGCAGCCACCTCTGTCAGAGGGGGGGCGAGGGGGTAGTTTGTACATGTCTGACGTTGTTTTTACTCTTGTGATAACCAGCAGCAGTCTCCCAGACTCTAAAGACCCCTGAGGGCCTGTTTTTAAACTGTCCGCCTGTCTTCACTTCCTCCTCAGCCGCTGCCTCAGACTTCACAAATCACAAGCACATGGACCCACGTCCCTCAAAGCGTCGGGTTGATCCGGATCCTTCGACATAGGAACACACACACAGACATTAAAAAAAGGGAGTTGTTGGGAAACGTAAAGGGACCAACCTCGATCACTACAATGGTTGCCTTCGAAATGCATCACTGACTCGATCGGGGCAGGAGTGTGTGTGGGGGGGCGGGGGGGGGGCAAACACTACAAAAAGAGGCAAATACATCCAACAGAGGAAAATGTGACCTTTCGAAGAGGAAGAAAAATGAGTGGAGGCTGGAATGAAACTTTTGTAGACGTTTGTTTTCTTTGTTTTTCCTCCACAGACGTTAAAACCAGCAACTTATGAAAACTTACATCACTGTGCAGATGGAGTGTGGAGGGAGGAGCTCCAACATGGAAAGATATCAGACAGATCATGGTTGTGTATGTACATATTTATATTTACTGTATATCTCTATAATACAGTTTACGGAGCTAAAGATAACAGAACAGCCTTAGATTTGAAATTTCTTCTTTCTTTTTTTTCATAACCCTAAACAGACATTTGTTTTTGTGTTTTGATACCATGTACCAAGCACAGTATTACTGGAACCAGCGGATCTAATATTTTCTTTTAATGTTGGTTCCCGAGGCTTAGCTCATGTGTTTTAGATCCATCACCAGATTGTTTGCAGTGCGTCTTCCAGGAACATGAATCTCATTTCTGACAAAAAAAAAAAAAAAAAGATTTTAGCTACGTCTCCATTTTTAAATGATAATTTTCATTCACGCTCCATTTCCCCACCTGACACGGTCCAGCTGCACGGGGAAGAAGAGGAGGATGTGACTCGTGCATGCTGCCACGTTTTGGAAATAACAAATAAACCAAATATTAATGTCAGTGGTTGTAACCTGGAAAATAGAAATAAGGAATCATACGGTTATTTTACTTTTTACAAAAAGTGGCATTAAAAAAAATCACAGGTTAATACCAAACTTTTGTGAAAACCATGAAACCACTGAAGCTCCCAGGTCACTTTACTTCACCTGTAAAACAGTTTGCCCTTACAAATAGAGTCCCAGCCATTTTGGCTCAACATTTCATTCTATATTTTTATTTTAATCTGGAAAGAGGGACGATAGAAAGACATTTGTGTTCAGAATGAACTGTTTGTATATTCAACATTTGAAGTATATTCTATTTTGTTGTACTCTTGTTTCAAAGTGTATTAAAGTAGATTTTACTGAAATATACAAAGGCTTTGAAAACAGACAGTTGTGTCTATGGTGTGTGTTGTGTGTGTGTGTGTAAGAGGGAGAGTGCTACCATCACTGCTTGCTAGAAGCCCACTTTTAAATGTTAGTTTTTTTGAAACTCTTTCCACATGTACTTTGGGTTATTTCTGTGCCAGTCTGCACATATCAGTGATTTGGGACAGTGGCCTTCATTTACCGGGACAACCTAATGTGAGTGAGGATGACCTCATTTGTTATCAGTGAAAATGTGGAGGTATCAGCAGTACATGGAGGTCATGGTGAAGATGCATCTCTGCTCTCTGATTCATTTGTTGACTGATCAGAGGAATTCCCACTTCTACCTCAGTCAATGTATGAGACCGTTCACCTTATTTCTATTTCACTTTAAGCCCAGTTTCATACATTTGTGAATAACGGTTCCCTGTAGATCCATCAATGGATTATCGGGAAAATGTTTTCATTTCTTGCAATGTTAGTTTGTCACTAAATATTTTTTTCTCCTGGAACCAAGAGATAGAAAACCTGAATCCATGTATTCTATATTTCCATAATCCACTAACATGCTTTTATCCAAAGGGGAGCACAACTCAGGTGAAGGAACAGGGTCACTGTTGTAGCTTGTTTTAATTCCATTTGGACGCAGGTGCTGACATGCTGTGCAGAGGCAAAGCAAGTATTTATTTTTCCTTACCTTCCTTACTAAATAAATGTGTAAGTCAGCTCAAACACATGTGTAACAACATCACACTGACATCAACACTGTATCCTCACTGTTATTGTCCTCACGTGCATCACTATCATTAATATCATGAAGTGCAAGTCTCTATAAGAGATGGATTTTCTGATTTTTTGGAAAAGAGTTCACTTTTAAAGATAGATTTATACATATAAACACTTGTTGACAAAACCTCAAATAATAATAATATTCTCATTCTCTCCTTTAGTAGAACTCAGCCAGTGACTGTGAGGCCCCTTTAACCAATGCTGTTGACCACAGGTGGCAGAAGTTAAACAGCTGCTTCCACATGTCAAGGCACAACTCAGGACAACTGTTGCTGATGATGAGTGAAGCACATGTGATGAAGATGAAGTGTTATTAAAGATGGATGGAAACAGATTCCATATGGTGACCAGAAGCAGGAGGTTCACAGGAGCGAGCAGGTAACATTTCTTTTGGGTCATGACAAACTTGAAGTCACAAAGGTACTGAATTCATCAGTTTGAAAATAAGGCCCCAAGTGGCATCACAATGTCCTCAATCTATCTTTTCAAAAGTCCAAACAGTTTCTTTAACGTTTCAATGTAAATCTCACTCACACCTTCTTTATAGGTCAAATCAAGCAGTAGAAGAACTGGTCTAAGAACCCTTTTACTGACATCTGAATTCTACTCAGTTATTTATTTATTTTTTAAAGATACAACATACTTCTGAATGTTGAGTCCAATGATGAATCCATGTATCAGCACTGATACAGCAAGTGTCAACTGACATGCTGAGGAATGAAGGTGGTCAGGTCAAGGTGTAGAAATCCCACAAGTGGATGAGATGTAACATTTGAAAAGTCCTCACCAGACATTAGACAGTTTGAATGTCCTCACTTTGTCCCCACTGTCCACGGACGTGTGGTAGTGGGGGTTCAGCACCTGGTCATATTGAGCTCTGTAACCTATTCTCCATCTGTACCTTTAGCTCCTTCAGCGGGAAGAGATGAGGTCACCTCTTTTGTTTAAGCGACCAAAATAACATTTGCACAGTTTCGGCCCTGAGAGGAAGTGACTTCCTGTTCCTCCTGTTATCTGGGGTGAAAGGAGGGACCGGTGCAGGTCCAATGCCTGAGTTAGATCTGAAAGCAGAAGTAATGTCTGAAATCTGTTTGAATTGGTACACAGTGCCCTTAATGTTCTCATAACCCTAAACTAAGTTAATAAAGAGTTGTTGTCTAACCAGAGGGTCAGAGGTTCAACCCCTGCCTTCCCCTTTCTTCTGTGTGCTGATGTGTCCTTAGGCAAGATGCTGAGCCCCATGGATAGAACAGAGTATGAATGATGAATGATGAATGTTTGTAGTGACTGGGTGAATGGAAACTGTACTGTAAAGTGTTATGAGGGGTCATTGAGACCTGATAAATCACTATATATATATATATATATATATATATAATACACACACACACACCATTTACATGGTTGGGGTGGAAGTGAGAGGTGGGGGTGAGGGGTGTTCTTATGCAACTTGATCAATCAATGTCACTAAATCCTAAACATCATAGAAGTAGTATTTGTAATGAGTAATCATATAACAGTTTAATAGTGTGTACGATTTTAGGTATTTTCTTCCCTGTTCATTTGACTGGAAAGGAATTTAAGATAATTCTACAAGTGTGGTCCTGGGTGTATAATCACCTAAATGTTCCGACAGTAAATGACCTTGAATGAAACCTTTCATTTACATCAGGAGCAGCTCCTCTATACAGAGAGCACCATGATTTTACGGTGGCCCAGAATGGACCAAATAGAGGGTTAGGTGAGGAGGAGTCACCGACTCCTGAGTGCTATACCTTTTAATGGGTTAGTTCTACAATTGAAAAAAACAAACATTTCATGACTAAGCACATCAGTTATTCAGCCAAACAATGACACTAGATTTGTTTATTTGTTTTTTCAGAAAAGTCTACCAGAAAAACCACCTGCATCGTGTGACGGCACTGAAGGTAAGTGAGAACACTTTTTTTCAATGTAACCCTCAATCCTCAAGAGCAATGTAAAAATGAATGAGTGGTCAGAGAAGGTAAACATGACATCCAGAAAAGGGAGGCAGTATCACAGCAGACACACTTTATTGTTAGTTTCTGTCGCACCGTCACTGCAGCTTCATTTGAGGATGATTATGAGAGGCTAAGACGTCACGGTGTCTGAGTGAGGGGAAGGCAGCAGTCTCACTGCAGCGCTAAACTCTGCAACATACAAATCATTACACTTCCTCCTCCCACTCTGGGCCTCTCGGCCTCCCGTCTCCAGCCGCCTCGTCTCGCCCGCGCGTGGCGTGGCGTGGCGTGGCGTCCCGGCGCCTGCTGCCGGAGCGAAACCGTCCGGGAGCCGATCCCGACTCGTCGTCTGTTCTCGGGGCGCGGGTCCGTCGGCCTGCTCTCACTCTGTGTCCTTGAAGCTGAAGTCGCAGACCAGCGAGAGGTGGTCTGACGGGTAGCTGAAGGATGGAAGTCTGTCCGGTCCGATCTGCTCCCCGGAGGGCATGTCCAGCACGGCGTCCACCCTCAGTGTCTTCCGGCTGTACCAGATGTAGTCCAGGGTGGTGCAACACTCCCCCGTGGGCCGGATCTTCCACGTGGTGTACTCCGGCTCCGACAGGCCGTCCTGGCTCAGTTTCTTATAGGCCGAGTCCAAACCGAGCGGCGAGGTGACGAAGCAGCGGTACACCTCCTCGGTGGGGACGGCGTTGAAGTCGCCACATATCAGCAGGGGGACGTCGGAGCCGAGGTCGCCCGCCGAGCCGCCTGCGTCTTTCTGGACCAGATTCTGCAGGTGTCGCAGGAGGTCGCAGCCCTGAGCGCTGCGCAGCCACTCCCACCCGGATCTGGCTTTCAGGTGCGTCACCGCCACGCACAAGCACCTCGCCGTGCTGCGACAACGAAGCATCGTCACCACGGCGACCTATGGGAGGGAGAGCACTCTGTCAGTCGAGGGGCTGTGAGGAGCTCACGGTGAGGAGAGAGCAGAGTTCAACCCACTTGATTGGTTGGAATCCTCATGGCAGAGAGACGTATGTTCATGCTGTAGACGAGCTCGAATCGCGACTCATCAAAAAAGAGCGCGCAGCCGTCGGGGCCGTTGTTGCCCTCCACGTCCAAGCAGGGCGACCAGGGTTTGGGGCAGAAGCTGCTGCTGTAACCCAGGCCGGTCAGAACCGGCTGGAAGGTGTCGTAGTAGTGGTCAACCTCCTGCATACACAGGATGTGAGGTCGGTAGGAGAGGATCTCCTCGAGGATGAGGTACTTCCTGCGGGACCAGCTGAGGGCCTCCAGGGGACAGTGGACAAAACTGTCCAGACCCTCGCCCAGAGCTAGAGAGAGAGAGAGAGAGAGAAAGAGTTTAGTTTGTAATTTGAAATATCAACACTTAGTTCAGACCTGATGTTAACATCAGTCCAGCAAGACTGAATCACAAGTGGACAGATGTTAGATATCTTGATATTTTGAAAACTGTGCATAGAATTGCACAAAATCAATTTCCCCTTGATCATAATCAATAAGGAGTTAGTTATTGAACTCTTGCTAACGTTTAGCTGCTAACGCTCGGTTGCAGCTGACTTGCGCGTTGACTCTGATGTGTGCGGTTGAGTGGAAAGAGTAAAAGCAAACCTTGGGCCAGTATGTTCCACTGCATCACCCTAATGGGACTGCTGGGGGCGCCGCCTCCTTCATTACGGTTAATGAAATTCCGGCTGAGGCGTGCCGGTCGGTCCCTGAGGGCCTCCTCACACTGTCGCAGCAGCTCAACTGGATCAAGGGGACATGCAGACGGCCCCCTTTGTTCCTGTAAAACAAATACAAGGCCAGAAAACCAAATGAAGGAAACGTTTTTAGAAATCAAATTTCAGAAACAATGCATAAAACACTCTGTGGAGTCTCTTGTGATTATATTAACATGCAGATATACACAATCTTTTTGTTTTCGTGGATATGGAATGAGTCATTTGTATTTGTTTCATAATGTTGCACTACAATGTTTTACCCTTTGCCCTTGAATGGACCAGACGCCCGTTGAGTTTGAATGGAAGTACTTGTCTACTTCATAATATTTTGTATCATCCTGTGAATGTGGTGGAGGGGGAGTGGTCACCTGGCAGAAATCTGGATCCAGGTTTGTGTCTGCAGGCTGATGAGGCTCCAGGTGAGAGGGGGGGAGGGGGAGAGGAGAGCTGCTGCTGAGGGCCTGGGTCAGAGCGCTGTACAGCCTGGTGGCCCCACCACCCATCGGACACACTAGTGACCAAGAAACACACGCAACAGTCAAGTCTCTCTGTCTCCAACGATGAGGGGAAGGATGGCCGGGCCTCATCTAGTGTTTGTCCACCCGCTGCTCAGACTCTTACATGAGGTGGTCACTTCTCACCTGACATCCTCCTCACAACTTCTTCCCGTTTAGTTTTTCATTTGACCTGATGTCTGAATGACTTCTGCCGCAGCTCCGCTCAGCCTTTATCCTTCTTCAGTGACATCCGTGTATTTTTGCGCATTAAGGAAATGACAAGTGCAGCCGAAGCTCGTGCAATAACGAAGAGGGTGTCGTCACGTCACATCAGAGCTTTCACCTCCATCTTCCATGTGTCCAACTGCTGCAGTGACACAGTTAAATCTGTCACGACAGCAGGCACCGGTTATAAATAACAGTGACGTATCGTATCTCCAAATACATGTAAACATTGCTTGTTTATTTATGTTTTGTTATCTAACAGCTCCCTCGAGAGGCGCGCCGCAGATTAAAGTATTATCCGAGGGACATGAGAATCTGATAACCTCAGTGCCTCGTTTAGTACATCTCTTCATGTCTCCACCACTCAAAGCACTTTACAGTTTTGCTCTCTACTTAGTCTCACACACACACACACACGTATGATTTGCATACACATGTATGAAGAGGGATGGGGAGCGTGTTGCACATGACTGTACAGTGTGTTCCTTTACTGCTGCACATGGCCCACGCTCAGAGAGTTCCATACCGTGTTCTTATATGCAGCATTTTGTACATATACATGTTCACTATCAAAGGATAAGGAGACAGGGACTTACAGTTCTCCCCCACTGGCTAGATGTGTTGGATGAAGTGACATCTAGTGGTGAACTGAATAGGCAATAAGCTGAACGATAGGATGTAACGTCAACACTAAAACAAATTCTTTATCTTTACGAGCCGTCACTGAACCATTACATGCTGTCATTCAATCTGTTGTTCAATCTGAGTATGGATTACAGCGCTCACTGTATCCCCATTACAGGGGGAGGCAAGTTTCACTTTCAAATTATAGCTTTGAAGCATGTTAACAATGTGCATCATCACGTGCAAACTCTCACTCACAGACACTCACACACACACACACATATACACACACACACACATACACACACACACACGTAAACCATCTGTTCAAGGATGAACCATGGTGGTTGTTTGTGAGCTCTGTGAGCAAAGGCAGGTCAAACACAAGTGGGTCACATTGATTGGTTAAGAGGCATCAGGCTCGTTCACCTCCAAATAATGCAGAAAAAAAATGATATCAATGACTCCATCATAATATAACATATTTAAAGTTCAAATTCAATATTGACACTTTCTTCTCATAACTCCCACACAATCTGATTTGGCACATTTGAGAAAGATATTTACGAAGGCAATATGTTACAACACGTTCCCTAAAAAAGGGACCGAACCCGTATGACCGTAAAAAAGGAAAGATCACATCCCGTTTGATCAAACCAGGTTTCCTCACAACAAAATCTACTCTTGGGTCCTTCATATAAAACCAACCTAGATAAGACATTCGTACTCTTTGGCAGTAAAAGTAGATCATTTGGGTCCTTGTTCATTCGCATGCATGCCATCACACCCTGCGCTCCACAGCACCATCACACACCCTGCGCTCCACAGCACCATCACACCCTGCGCTCCACAGCACCATCACACACCCTGCGCTCCACAGCACCATCACACCCTGCGCTCTACAGCACCATCACACACCCTGCGACCAAAGCAACACAGTCTCCCTCTGATCTGAACATGAAGAGCTGCCTCTTACCCATAGTCTCCATCGCCTTCACTGCTGCGTCTTCCCTCTATTCAGCACTATGCTCTCACAGCCTCTTACTGAACGCTGCTGTCTGATACTGTGTGCCACTCTCTGCTGGTTAAAGCCGTCTGCCTGAGCACCAAGTGCCTTGACTGCAACAGGAGATGGGCTGTGTTGTGTTGTTGCCGAGTAAAAGCAGAAATCTGACGCGTCATTGCTCACTGACGCCTATAAAACCACCGGGGGGAGGGGAGGGGAGAGGGAGGGAGAGGGAGAGGGAGAGGGAGAGGGAGAGGGAGAGGGAGAGGGAGAGGGAGAGAGAGAGAGAGAGAGAGAGAGAGAGAGAGAGAGAGAGAGAGCAGAAATGACGTCATCAGGCCATATGGAGTATTACAGGTCAAGTGTGGGTAAGGCTGGGACCCACCACATAGTCCAAACCACGGCACTCTCTCAGCCACACAAACACACACACACAAATGTTTGTCACATGCGCACACATCTGTGCTTCGTGGATCAATATCACTTTGTACAGTTAAATTCCTCTTAAATGCGACCTTATTCTCTGTGGTCTCAAATGTAGAATCAAATCATTCTTCTGTTTAAAACTGTCAAATTCAGGTGAAATTGATCCATTACCTGAAACCGATTATGAAATATTTGTTGAATGAGCCCTCTGTGTTAACATCAGGCGCAGGCCCTCTCTACGGGGGCAGCCATGTTTCTACGGTCAGCAGGAATGGATAAAGTAAACATGTTGTGAGTTGCGATGGTAACTCGGTAAGCCCTTCGCTTGACACCGAGTCCACAGCGAGGTGATGACAGACTTCATAGATTGCATGAACTTCATGTATTAGCACGTAGGACAACTAATTGCACCACAATGATTGTGTCATAGTACAAATGTGCCGTGTGTGCGTCTTGCAATAGTCACACAGTTTTAAAACTTCATCATTGCTCCTGTTACGTCAGCATTGACTGATCTTTTCCACACTACTTATTGTTATTTTCCAAGCTTTCAAAAGAAGTTAAGGATAGTTCAGAGTAGGATTACGCCACTATGAAGTATCTCAACAGGGATTCACTGTATCACCATGGGACTAAAGGCTCCAGGAGGATGACATTCGATCACTTTGATGATCCTTTAAAACTCTTTAACCAGTATGATTCAAGTCACGAGGCAAAACGAGTCATCCACCAACCAGAGGGTGGGCAGTTCGACCCCTGTCCAGGTGCCCGCGTGTCCTTAAGTAAGACACTGTTTGATTTGTGACTAAATCCGTCTAGCGTGTAGATGTATGAATGGGAAAAACAGTACGGACAAGAGCTTTGAGTGGTTCATAATAACAGAGCAGATCCACATAAAAAGCTATTTACTATGACTAAGTGCCAACAAAACTGACTAACGAGCTTTGGCTTTATCAGATAAGATAAAACATCTGTGAAACATCCACCTGTCTTGATAGGAATAGAAAAAAAAATGTGATGTTTTACAAGCACAGCCGCTGCCTCTGCTATCCAGATTGATACTGCTGAGTTTCCATTTTCCACTATGTTGCTTTATGTGTAAAGACAGCGCACACCCAATCTCACGCCCTGTCTTGTCAATTTAAAGAGATGTCATCATCTTAATCTGGTTCCTCTTGAGTTATCTTCAACCCTTTCACAACAAATCCAAGCTCTGTATCCTTGTGTTTGTGTGTGTGTTGTGTGTGTGTGTGTGTGTGTGTGTGTCTTCCATGAAAGGTGACAGCCATTATGTTTGTGACTTGAGAGCACTACCACTGTAATATGATAACAAACAGAACAGACAAAATGAGAAAATAAATATTGTTTACATTCATGATGAATCACAAAGGCGACTAAAAGCACAACCGAAATGGTGTATTGTCCGTACATGTGTATGACTTATAAATCAATTGAAGTTTACACTGCAGAGGATTTATGAAATATAGTTGTTTTCAAAATCAAAAACCTGAAAGCAAGAATGCTTTTGCGTATCATTGCTTTGTATGTGGCCTTAGTATCTACATCATAGTGGGTCCTCTAGTCATAAACATTAGAATGTTTTCCTCAAGCCTTGTAAGACGAGGGCATGAGGTGATGAATATCAGCTTAGTATATATTCACCACACCTTGAGGGAAGAGTTCAAAACACAGCGTCGTCAAAACGTGGCCAGCCCTCACATGTGCCAAGTGTTGCTGAGGTGAAAGTGAATGTCACGTATGCTCTGTCCTGTTTGTGGTGTTGAGTTGCTCCCTCACACTTTGCCCTTTAACACAGAAGCTGCTCCACTGCAGAACTATCGGAAACGATCTGCAGTGCGAGGCAGGCTGTGTGTGAGCGGTTTGTGTAAAGACAGGAATGTGACGCACATAGATATAGTTCAGGTGTTTACATAGACATTATTGAGTTTCAGGGTGTTGCAACCGGTTCAACGTAGAGTTGTTTTTCAAGGAGAGATTGGAAGACATGTGCATTACTGCAGGTACACATTTACTCTTTCGGTGAAAATTGGAAGAATGCAAACATTGAAAACAAACATTTGCATCAGTGACAAATGGCAGTTTCCCTTTGACATGTGAAAATCACCTGCACTCGTGTGAGGCTCCCTGACAGATAAGGGACAATCTGCCTCTGACCGGTTGGATTGTGCTTCAACACGTGTCCGGTGGTTTGTTTGTCCGCTGGGTTTCCAGAAAACATGACGGAAGGATTGGATCATGGAGCATGAGAGAAACTCATGAGCATTATTTCGTGGATCTGGATCTGGGACAGCCCCAAGAATTTCTTTTTGACATTTAAACCAACTTCACTGAGGATAATTTATGGGTCTTGATAAAAGAAATGAGTCATACTCAAGGAACCATTAGCTCAGTGAGTAAAATTGGATGCTGACCCAATTTAAAATCGCAATCAAGCGTGCGGTGTGATTTTATCCGACCACTGCGCACAGACGCAATTTGATGCAGATCTGAACAAAAGGGCCAATTCACAATTTTTCAGCCACTTTATTCCATCTTGCGACAGCTGGGCTTCGGTGGGCGAAACTGACCATCAGTGCTGCTTTTGGACTGTTTGGTCTTGAACTGTTAGCAAAGTCTAGAATTGACTATTTTGTAATGGCCCAATGGCCATTACAAGCAGACATGCTTGTAATTTTAAATGCATCCTATGAAATAATGTAAACTGTAAAGCTTTAGGATAACAAGGCTGAAAGTTGATGTCATGGTTCTCTGCATTCTTACCTTGTTAACCGGAACAAACTGGTGTCTTCCCTTCAGCTCCTCTGGTGCAAATGCTTCCTTGTGTTTCAGCCACTCCCTTTTTGTCTTTGTATTGATTGTGTAGGAGATGGAGGCATGGAGAGTAACTCTGCATACACTGCCTGTAATGTTTGGACTGGAGGAGCTGACCCTTTAACTGCAGGGCAAGGTCATGGAAAAACAAAACCTGGTCCCTACTGCCACCTGCTGGTAGACGCAGAGCGGGAGAGGAACGTTTCCTCATTCACCCAGAGTCTGGAAAAAAGAAAAAACATCAATTACTATCATTCATTGTTGCAGTTCATTTTCATGCACACTGGGAGAATTCTGGCTGATGTTAAGTAAAAAAAATCATATTTACATCTGAACAAACTTGTAAGAGCAAACTGAACAAATAGGTTTGGAGGAAAATGAATGTTTGCTGAGGATATGGAAGAAACTGCTGCCATCAATGACACAAATGATGAAAAAAAGTATAACCGATATGACTGGATAATGTTATATGAACTACAAAAGAGCCTAAAAAAGCCTGTGGACGAAGTTGAACATTCTTCAGTGGAAGTGCAGTGAGAAATGTGTTGCTTAAAGGGTTCGTTCAATCTGTTTAACTGCTGACAGGCAGACGGTCTTGCTGAAATGGTGGATAGAGCTCCTCCCCCTCCCTCACAGTAAAGGCCAGACAGCTGATTGGGTACCTGGCTCAGTCTCTCCTGAGCTGCCAACTCCTCCAAGCTGATAAAAGAAGTGTCCTGCCCACTGATGTATCAGACGGCCATATTGACGTAAAGCCCATCAGAGAGTTGGATGAAAATGGAAGGCAGTTTTTAAGCAGCCACTGAAAAAGTCTTTTCTGTGATATAGAGTGCCTCCTCTGGCATGGAATATTGTTTAAATGTCAGTTAATAAAATGTGAATGCACAGGCAATGAGCACTCAGTGCTAGTGGCAGCTGGGACTCCTCAACATGCTATGCGACATCTACTCATAAATAGATGTGAACACGAGGTCATTGTGACAGAACTCGTCACTTCCTCTGCTCTGTAGCTGTGTTGTCTCCCAGCCTCTTGTTGAAATCTAACATCTTCTGGTTGAGGAGCATGCTGGCACGTCCCGTCTCCCGTCTCCTGGTCTTCAGGTGATTCAGCAGAGTGTTCATGCACACCAGCAGAACACTGTCACTCCTCTGATTCTCCTCAGTGACCCGTAGATCTGTCCTCCACGCCTCCCGGAGCATCTCAACCATGGCCAGATTGTCCCGGTGGAGCTGGTGAGCCTGCTGCCAGCATCTGTCTTTGTTGGCCCTCGCTCTGCTCAGGTCCTCCGTCATCTGTCTGATGCAGAGGTGCAGCCTGCTGTTCTCTACGTTGACCTGCTCCAGTTTCACACGGGTGTCGTAGATCCTCAGTTCCACAGCTCTCAGCTCTGACGTCTGTCTGGAGAGCAGACCCATGTGACTGGCTCTGGTGTCCGCCAGCTCGGCCTTCATCTGATCTTTGGGCTGAAGCAGAGCGCTGGTTTCCTCCTTCAGCTCCCGAACGGACGCCTCCAGCTCAGACCTCCTCTGCCTCTGCTCGGACAACAGCGTTTCCAGCCTCTGGTGACGGCGTTGCTCTTCGTTCCACTTTGCCTCCGCCTCCTTCAGCGCCTCCTCCTTGTCCTGCACCTCCCTCTGCTTCTCGTCATTGCTCCTCAAGACGCTCTCGGTCTCCGCCATGCATCGCTCGATCTCCAGCTGGACACCAGTCTCTATTTCTCTGTGCTCCTCCGCACACCGGGTCACGTGACCGACGAGGAGGTCGATATCTGTGCTCTTGGGCTGCCGCCGATGGAGCGCGGCCTCCTCCTGCCGCAGCTCGTCGTACCTCCTCCTGGCACCGCTGATGTCGGAGGTCCGTTTCGCCACATGTTCCTCCTGCCTCCTCTTCACCTCCTCCAGGAGTCCCCTCAGCCTGCTCCTCTCCTCCTCCAGATGTTGGACGTTCATCTTCTCCGCATCCACATTGCCGCACAGCTTCTCCTGGTTCTTCTCGAACACGCGCTTGTTGACC
This sequence comes from Chascanopsetta lugubris, assembly GCA_016785325.1. Classification (NCBI taxonomy): domain Eukaryota; kingdom Metazoa; phylum Chordata; class Actinopteri; order Pleuronectiformes; family Bothidae; genus Chascanopsetta; species Chascanopsetta lugubris. The sequence goes on from JAFBJT010000392.1 coordinate 17,860, forward strand.
GTCTCAGCCTCCAGGAGTTCTCTGATCTGCTTGTCCATCTCCCTGATCTCCTTATTGTGCTTCACCACAGAGGCAATGCGCTCGTCCAGCTGCAGCCTGGACTGCTCCAGCTGCTGCAGAGCTTGGGAATGCTCCGCCCTAACTATGCGCTCTTCATCGTGCTGCTGCTTGAACATTTCAGAGACACGAGCCAGGTGCTCCTGACAGAGCAGTCTCGATGCCTGACCCTCCTCGATTTCCACCTCCACGGCAGCAATTCTCTGTTTCAGACTCTGAACATTCAGGCTGAAGGCTTCACTCAATTCACACAGCTCTGCCTTTACCGTTTCTCTCTGTTGCGTCAACTCTTGATGCTTCCGGGTCTCCCCTTCAAGCAGTTCCTCATATTGACACCGGGCTGCTGTCAGTCTTTGCAGGTCGCTCTCCAACTTGGCCACGTCACTCATCAGCTCTTGCAGATGACCGTGAACTTCGTGTTTCTTGCCGTTAACTCTCTCCAGCTCCCTCCTGCTCCTCCTGACCACCTGTTTCTGCTGCTTGACTTTCTTGGCCGTCTGATTCAGCTCGGTGGATACGTTGCCTCTTGTCACATTGAAAGCTTCTCTCTCCAGCAGCACGTTTCGCTCCAGCGAGACTTTGTCCCGTTTGACAGCAGCCATGCGGGACTTGAGCTCGTCTGACTGCTCCCGCGCGTGATCAAGCTGCATTTGTAAAGCGTACTTCAGTGATATTTGATCATTCAGAGCTGCCATCACCTTGTCATGCTCGGCCTTCTCTCGCTCTCCGTGAGGGAGCAGCTCTTTGTTTAGGTCCAGAAGGACGTCCTGCCTCTTCTCGGTCGCTTCTCGCAGCTGAGACACTGTGTGTAGCTCTTTGTGCAGCTGCTCCAGCTCCTCAGCATTGGAGGTGCGGGCTGCCTCCACATCTGCCATGATTTCCTGGCTCATTCTGTCTCGAATGTTGTTGATTTGGTGCCTCAGCTTGCTGTTCTCTATGGATTCCACCTCTAGGCGTTCGTGCGCATTCCGTCGGTCTGACTCCAGGTTGGTGATGGCAGCTGTCAGCTCCTTCAGCTGGAGGCTGGCCTCGGGTGCGAATGGAACTCTCTCCTCTAACAGCAGCTGGTCCAGCTCCTTTAAATGTTCAAGAGCCACCATGACGGCCGGGAAGTCCGGCACCAAACAGGACGCCATGTTTACGTTAGGTCCCGTGAATACTACTAACCAAAGTGTAGCTGCTACTTTAAAGCTACGTTCAGTTGATAATACACAGCTGGTGAATGCGGTCGCCTTAGCAACGGCTGCCTCGGCACGGCGTAGCGGAACAGCAACGTCTACGGCGAGCCAACGAGGACACTACGCTATTAGCAATTTCTAGCTATCTGAAGCTAACCAAGTCGCACACAGCTGCTGCGGAATGCTCAGAATGAACAAGAGCACACAACACTGTTAGTAGTGTAAACTAACACACCGCCGTTAGTAATGTGAATAGAGAAAAAGTAAAAAATACATGAGAACATTTGTCCCGCTCATGACCAAAGAATATCGCTTCGGATACATTTAAAGTGTATCAACAGTTCGCGTCGACAGTGCTTACCTTTGGTTGTGTGTTCTGAAAGTGAAGTCAAACGCGCCTGCTAACACCAAGCTGTGTTAGCAGCGATCCCCCAGGTGTTGCCAGGTTTCTACATTTCCCGTAAATGAGCAGAAATGCCTCCATGGTGGGAATTCGTGAACATCCCTTCATCCGCACGAGGTTGTTTTTACGTTCTCTCTTACGCCTCCGTTAGAAACGTGGACTAAGCGAACAATAGAGTAATAACGCTGTTGTTTCGATGAAAGCCACGAGCAGTGTTCGGCCGTCGTTAGCGAACTGAATGCTGAACTTGAACTTGTACCAGTTGATGCAGTTACATAAGGACACGCAAGACAACACGTTTCAAATACGGCAATTACAGACGGGTGTGAGAGACGGAAACCGAAATTCCAATGCCTATCTATTATTGCTGTTACCGTACGGATACCTAGAGTGGCCAAAACACGCAGTTACGTCAGTTAGCAAGTAGTTAGTAAGTTAGTTTTAATATTCACTACACGCAAAATTCATTTTACAACCGAGACCTTTGTTGTGATTTACTTAACAATGTGGTTGTATCACTTATTCTACTGCCAATACCACCGTTTTAAATTATTGTATGAAAGAAAGAAATATTAAAGGTCACTTCTAAAAATGTTTCAAAACAATTACACACTGACTTTTTCATAGATTTATAATGACGTAAATTTGTTTCTTCCCCCCATTACCCTTAGTTGAGCCCAATAATATATATTTACTTGAGGAGCGGGTCCTCTCTATGGAGACTGCCATATTTTTACAGTAGTAAAAGTGGACGTACAAAACACCTTTTGAGTTTTAATGACAACTTAAGTCGACCATAGTTTCTCCTACATGTTCAGCAGGGTGAGGGTGAGGTGATGGATACAACATGCAACTTCACCACTAGATTTCACCAAATTTTACACACGGCACCTTTAATTGCTTAGTGTTAAGTCAGCCCTGTATTACTTCTATCAAAATCATGTTACTATTATCATCATGTGATATATTAGCCGTGTATTAGATGTGTAAATATACATGTATTAGTATTATCAGTGGCATTTATTAGAACCACCAGCATTGTGTTTTACAACTGTCATAATAACATATTCTCTCATTACCAGTGTTACTACTATCAGCAACAGCATCATGTATTATATATTCTTCACAGTATCATGTAGATCAAAGTAACATTGATGTTGTGACTTGATCATTTAATTTCATGTGATCCAAGAACCTCGTCTTTGTTTCAAGTGTTCCCTTTTTTTGTAATTACAGTTGACTCTTTGACATTACCTCAAAAATAACCTGCACAAATAAACAGTGCCCAGCATAGAACATTGTTAAAAAAAGGTCACTGACAATACACAGTCGGGCCTTTCTAGCTCCTGTCCCACTGTGAGCAGATGTATTACAGATATGCAGCAACAAAGAGCGGGCCAGCTCAGAGGCCAGGACCACGGTATTGTCAAATGTGTTTGTTGTTTCAGGAGTTGTGTTACAATAGAGTTTTGTGTTTTCACAGACATCAGCCTGTTCAGTGTATAGACCTCAGCACCTCTGTCAATCTATTGTAACCACATCTGACTGTACAACAGACCCATTGGCTCCAGTTCTTCTAGAATCTACAGTTATTTCAGTGACCATTAAATGTATTTCAATTGTATATATTTCACTGATCTATGATTCATGTAAAATGTGAAGGTGGGGGCAGCTGTTGACCCGAAAACGTAGCACTGTGAGTAATAAGTGAGTCACAAGTCATCACTTCAATCACTCAATCAATGTATATTGAAGAAAAACACACATGACCTTTGTCCAGACCAATAACAAAAGATAACAGTAATCTACTCGGACATATACAGTTAACGGTGGTGTTTGTGAAATGTTTGTTATCGGGTGTTTTTTTCAACACACTGAACATGGACAGAAGGTTTGCACTGCTTTCTCCATCCACAGAGACCAATGTGGTGGTCCTATAGCCCTTCGCCGGCATCCCATAGTCATGCAGGCGCAGTTCCTGTTGGAGGAGACATTGGTGGCCAGAGGGACAGGTGGTGTGCTCTTCAAGTTTTCTTCAAGCTGTCATTGTGTTCCTTTTATTCTGGTAGTAAGTTGGATGACCAAACAAACATCAGATTGTTGTGTTTCTTATGTTGGCTTTGCTCACCCTCTTCCCATTTAAAGGTGCAGTGTGTAAGATTAAGGTCATTTTCGTCACTGCAAAAAATATCACAAAAGAATTACATTATGACATTTTCATGAATTTACTATTATTTTTCTCCATTCCCCCTAAATGAGCCCATGAATGTATACTTACATGAGGAGCGAGTCCCCTCTGGGGGCCGCCATGTTTTTACAGGAGCCCAGAGTGGACATACTAAATCTTTGTTGTTTCAATGACAACTGAAGTCTATCATAGGTTCTTCTGCATGTTCAGAAGGGTGAGTGTGAGTTGATGGATACAACATGCAACTTCACCTCTAGAGGTCACCAAATCCTACACACTGCACCTTTAAGTTTACTTGGAGTATGAATTTTGGAAAACCAAACACTCAGGTTTTCCCCTTGGCCTGGTCGTAAGCATAATGCAGACTATGTATCTAAAACCTCTCATTTGAACAGGAATTCATACATATTCTCACGTATTTTACAATATATTGAAAGCTACGATAATTGTATATTGTTCAATATATAGAGAATATAATTCTAAATATATTTCAATACATATAGTAGAATAACACACATTTCAAATATGAACATGTTATTTCTGTAATATTCTATTATATGCATTGATTGTATACATACAGTATGTAAAACGGTTTCTTTTCCTTTACTATAATACATTTTATGCTGCTTGGGATTGGTGGTCTCAGACTGACCAACACAAATGAATCCGTCTGAGTTCAAGTTTACCAGATTAGAAATAGGGTGGTGTGAACACGCAGTAAAACACAGTGTTATTCTCAAAGAAAATAGTTAGCTGAAGTCAATATGGAGTAAGCTGTGAGCTCTTCCTCTGCTCGGCAAGTTGTCTGCAGTAGAGGCTGACGTGCACCGGGTGAATGAAGGTGAGCAGAGACACCAAAGTGACGCCGATATTGACCTTAAAAAAACAGCAGGGAGTGAAAATAGAGGGGACAGAGATACGAAGTGAGATTCGTTATCAAACCAGCTACACTGGACATACGTGTATATCACACAGGCTGTGGACACTCACACAGAGCGGGTCTCCATGCAGCTGATTCTGGATGAAGTGCAACAACGGTAACTGGAGAATCAGGACCACAGCTGATAATGACATCACCGTCCCGGACAACTTCCCAAAGTGAGAGGCTGGGAACCTAGAGGAGGCAAAGAGGGAGGGGAAGCATACCAGGTGATCGATCAAACTAGTTTTAGTTCAGGGGCCACGTTCAGCCTAATGTGGTCTCAAGTGGGCGGGACCATTGGAATCATGGCAAAGTAACCTGCGAACAACTCCGAACGTTTCCCTTTGAAAGATCGCAGTCGATGTTGTCAATGTAATTTTTTTTTTACATTTTGCAAAGTCGTCCCACAGGCCCGGATCAGAGCCTCTGGCGGACCGGTTTTTGAGCGGCGGGCCGTATGTTTGACAACGACTGAGTTCAGAGGAGACTGTGCACGTACGCAATGCTGATGAAGGCTTGGTGAACTCCGTAGAAGAGGGAGCTGCTGGTAACTTGCAGGATGAAGGTGAGATACTGCAGCGGGAGGACGGGACAGGTGAAACACACGGAGAAGAGGAAACACTGCAGGCAGGTGAAGAAGAGGACGAGACCGGACGCTCGCAGATCCGCCTCTCGTCTGGTTTCTCCTGAGAAACAAGTATGAAATATATGAACATGTGAAATGGATCACAAGCTCGAAATTTCAGAAAACACATGACCGTCCGCATCGTTGACATGCTGCAGCTCCCCTTTTCAACCTCTGTCTGAAAGCGTCTTTGCTTTAGCTATGTGTCTCTTGAACGCCCCCGCTCTCTAATGTGAGTTATCAGCTGTTTCAATTCATGACGTAGTTGGTTGATAACACTTGGGGTCATGTGACAGGAGGCTGATGAATCAAAAACTCCAATCAGAGAGTGATACGGGGCGTTTTCATCATCGTGTCCAAAAAAATCTCTTTTTCTTCCTTTCCACACTAAAATGCTGCTGCAAAGTTTTCAAAAATAAAACGACGCTCGGCATACCCACACCACAGTTTATGAATTTACCAAACAAAAACAAAGTAGCCTCTAAACCTTGTCCCACTCATGGTGTAATGTGTAGGAAGGTGCTGCGAAACCTGGAGCCAGAGGTCTGTGCTTGGTTCTGTCCATGAGGAGGCCGCTCAGCGGAGCAAACACCAGCCCACTCAGCTGGGTGAGGGCAAATACATTTGTGTAGTGACTCACTGGAGGGGGATCAGAGGAAGTGGATGTTTCATTTGGAGAAGAAGATGAAGAAAAAAAAAAAATTACAGAGAACAACCACATCTACATCTGTACTTACGAATCTATAGTCACTTAATGATTAAAGTAACTTAATGTGACTTAAAGATTAAATATACAAAGCAGCAGTAACAGACACATGCATGTTTGTACATGTGACTCACCTACAGTTTCATCAGGAGCCAGCCGGGTGAGCATGGGGTTGACGTTGGATAAGAAGACGTACTGACAGAGGATGAAGGGGACGGCCCAGACCAGGTGACAGAGGAAGAGCCAGGAAGACACACAGCTCCTGAAAGACGCTGAGGAACAACAGAGAAGTCAGGTGAAAACAGGTGGTGACAAAATGATATACAAAATGATATGTATATAGATATACAAAATTATATATATATATATATATATATATATATGTATATATATATATATATATATGGAGGGTCATGGATTGTCTCTGAAATCACCCACTCCGCCATTACCACTACTCACCATATTGGGACTTTAGGACTCAATGTTGTGATCGTATTGGCAAAAAGAAAAAATATTTTCAAGCATTACTCGGATCATTTTCTCTTTAGACACAACCATGCAAATGATGTATGCCGTTTGAAAGATGATAATACGATCCATACTGTAGTTTGAGCCACTCTGTCCTGATGACATGTTTCGCCACGAAGACACAGACATTACAAAAACATAGAATTGGATATATTCATATTCAAATGATATAATTATTTCCTGATCAAATGTTGAATATATACGTCGATATATAGATTTCAGATAGATAGATAGATAGACTTTGTTGATCCCGGGGAAATTCAGGTGTTCATCATTTATATTTTGCAACATATGCTTGAAGAAGACACACGCTGTGACATGCAGCCGCCCCCCCTCAACAGTTCACCAGTACAGTTAACACCCCCCACCCCCGGTCAACAAACGCGATCCTACTCATAAATGGACATAAATGGCAATTTTTCAATCAAAGTAACTGCAGATTCACATTTGTCCACAAGGGGTTGCACACAACACTCTCAAGCAGTTGCCGTTGAGTATTGGTAATTATGTCGTGGTTTTACAGGTCCAGCCCTCACGCTGTCTCATTGGGTTGTACGTGGCCCCTGAATTCCGAGTTTGACACCACCTTCCCTTATATTTGTAAACATTGTAAGTAGTAAAAACGGAGCGCTGCCATGCATTTGACAGTACGTACTGTGCATTTGACAGTGAGGCACATTCCAAGGGACCGTCTGTAGAGAGCAGCACCACCAAGTCGTTAAAAAATTGAATAACTCATGTCACGACCAGGCTCAAAGCCAAGTCCAGAACAAAACTCCACAGCAAAAGATGAGCAAACCACAGGCTTGAACGAAGGGCCTGTATCTAGTCATCTCACTCATCTCTTGACCTATCAACACCAAAATCACTACAGACTCAATGTTCTTCTTCCTACAACACCCACTTTACAAAAAATCATTCTTGTGAATTGTTGCAAAAATACAACCCCCACCTATAAGCACATTGTTTTTGTCATTACAATTAGTCATCCAATTTCACTGATAATAATTGATTTCAATAATTAAATATGTCACTGACATTTTCACTCAGCAGTGGAATAAACAAGAAATTGTTGCCAAGTAGCAGCGACCAGCAAGTAAGTAAGTAAGTATACTAGTAAGGATGTCAAGGTGAAAAAGTGCTGGAATGCAATTTGATCTCAACAAAAGGTTTTGACGTTGGGTGGGGGGGGCAGGGCTGTAAGTGTAGTAATGGGTGCAGCTATCATGGGGTAGTGGATAATGGCTTTTCCATAGCACATGTGTCAAACTGGTGACCCGTGGGCCACCTCGAGAGCGGCCACACTGCTGATGTGGCCCTCGATGAAAATAAGTTTGACACCCCTGCTCTATAGAAATCAGCAAACCGCAAGAACCTTTGTAGCCGTTTCTTGCGGGAGTGAACACACCTTTCCCCTCGGCAGGGTCAGTTAATTTGCCGCCCCTGCTGGCAAGCTATATGGATACATGCCCTCCCTTCATTTCTGCATAGAATCAGCAAGTGACCTCACTGTCTCCTCCAGAAGTTACACAATCTGTGCACAGTAGGTGGTGTTTGCTGGCAGTAAGAACACAAAGTGTGGCATTTATACAACCGTTTAATGGAAAATGTACTTGTGATTGTGAGCAAGACCATTTTTGCAGATTAATTGCTTCCATCATTTTTGAGTGAAAAGAGAGGGGTTAATGGGCTCATGTAAGGGTAAGGGAAAATGTGTACATTTAGGTGATAAAATATTTATGAAAATGTCAGTATGTAATAGTTTTGCTACATTTTTAGAACAATTCAGAAGCGACAAAAGCTCCCCGTCCATAACAGAGGGGGGTCTTAAGTCTCTGTGGTTCTTTCTTTTGAATAACACTCCTGTCAAAGTTCTGCAGCACTATTACATTAAATATGGTATAATTTTATTCCATTAGCTCCAAAACCTACAAGAAGAGCTCAGTGTGTAATGACCGGGTACTCGGAAGAACCCAAAAGCCGGACTCGGACTAAAAATTCAAATAAAAAGATTTATCAACACAAGGAGGCAAGAGGCGGCTTGAGAAAACATTAAGGGAATATCTAAAATACAAAACTGAAAATCACTCATTGAGGATAACTAGAATAACTAACGACCTAACTAACAAAACCAACCACTCAAAGGATTAACAAAAAGTGCTGTGCAAAAGACACAGGGATTACTGGACTAAACTAGACAAGACACGATGTAGAAAAAGCAAGATCAAACAAAACCTGGAAGCTCACCAGGATCAAAGTACGCACACTCTGTAGTATGGACTCCGTGCACTCTGCGCAGGTCGAATCTCAAGGACTGAATTCAAAAGCTTCGAGCAGCAGACAACAATGGCAATGGCACACACACACACACACACACACACACACACACACACACACACACACAGACATTTTCATGAATCACTTAAATGAATTGTTTTTTCCATTACCCTTAAATAAGCTCATTAATGTATATTTACATGAGGAGCGGGTCCTCTCTTTGGGGGCCGCCATGTTTTCACAGTAGTAAAAGTAGACATACTAAACATCCTTTGAGTTTTAATAACAACTGAGTTCTACCATAGCTTCTCCTCTATGATCAGAAGGGTGAGGGTGAAGTGACAACATGCAACTTCGCCTCTAGATATCACCAAATGTAACACACTGTCCCTTTAACTGTCACAAAGAAAATTGGATGCACTGATCAGTGAGTTTGGAATCAAATTGTGCCACTTTTTCAGTTTGCCATCACCAACCCGCCATTTTCAAACAGCTCCCTGGATTATAAAAAAAGGTCCAGACATGTTTGCTTTCACTTCAATGTTTTTTTATTCATCGCGTGACATAAAACAATAATGTGGGCTTTTCACCACATACACTATGTATTCACATAATACACCATACAGCTACAAAGAGAGAGAGACTGAACAAAAACACTTTTTTACATACTGCATCCTTGACATGAAAAATAAAGAACCAAGAACAATCCCAAAACTCAAAAAGAAATGTAGCTGCCAGTTGTGTCTGTCCATTTGTTTTTTTCTCTTTTTTTTGTATAGGCCAGGGTCAAAGTCTCAAATTTGGAGTGTTCATCAAACTATGTGTCATCTAAAAGTGGGCCATACACAGTGAGATGTATATCTATGTGTGAAGTGTGAGTGTGTGTGTGTGTGTGTGTGTGTGTGTGTGTGTGTGTGTGTGTGTGCGAGAGAGAGAGAGAGAGAGAGAGAGAGAGGAAAAATATACAAGATGATAAGAGATAGAGAGGGGTGGATTAAAGGAAGTGCATGATGGGGAGAGGAGGAAAAGGGAGGGAGGCAGTACAGATTGCTAACCTTGTATAGTTCAAATATTTTAGCATTCAGTTAAACATGAACATATACGACATCGATCAAAAGATAATTTCAATAACCTTTGGTACTTGTACCAAACCTGAACCCCAGATAACAGTCTTTATATTATTCTGAATCCCATCCGAGTTGAAATGACTTCAAGTACATTTGTGAAAATGAATGGGATCAGCTGTTCGTTTGAGCGCCCTTGAAGATGTACATGTGTAGCGTTGTAACAAAGGACTTTTGTACAAAGTCAGCACCAGGGCAGCTTGTGAAACTGCTTCCTTTAAAAGTATAAGTTCTCTGGACACTCAAGGAGTTCAGAAAAATATTCCTGCTGACCGTTTGTATCCCTCGATTTCTGACGCACAGTGAATTTAAGGTGAAGCATAATTATATTAGCACCGACCCGAAACGAGAAGTCATCAATAAATGTACAGTTATCAGGATGTCATGTGCACCATGTCCTTATAGCACCCTTGATTAGGTTAAGTGTGTCTTTGTAACATGTGTCACAATGACTAAAAGAATAATGGGTCCAGTCTCTGCCCCTGCACCAACCTCACAACTCTTAATCATATCGTGTGTGTGAGTGTGTCATTGAACTATCGACACAAGCGAAACACAGTGTGTCCTGAACGGGGGGCATCAAGCACTCACTATTACGAGAGCTCGAGTTAGATAATGAAGTCAGATACATTTAGAACGAGTAGGGAGGCAAATGAACCTGGTAGTCCACCACAACTGCCCACTGATTCACTGTGGACTGGACCTGCAGCCACCAGTGTGATCCTACATAACCGGAACATGTGTCTCTGCTGCTTTAAAGGTGCAGTGTGTACGATTTGGAGACATCTTGTGGTGAAGTTGCACGCTGTATCCATCACTGAACCCTCACCCTGCCGAGCATGCAGGAGAACCTATGGTAGACTTCAGTTGCCATTAAACCTCAAAAGATATTAAGTACATCCACTTTGAGCTCCTGTAAAAACATGGCGGCGCCCGCAGAGAGGACCCGCTCCTCGGGTAAATATACGTTAATGGGCTCCTTTTAGGGTGATGGGAAGAAAATAATTATCCTATAGAAGTGACAAAAATGACCCAAATCTTACACACCGCACCTTTAACAATAGAAATGATAGAAGTTCAAGATTGACGCTAATTTACTGATGTACTTGAGAATACTGAAGCAGTTTCTCGAGTCAGCACAAAAAAAACCCCTGAACCTAACCTAACCAAACTTGGAGCACCTGAACAATTCTTTACTGATGTGATCCGTAAAAAGATGGGTTTCAACCTTCTCAGCCTTCCCAAAAATGTTGAACTACTCCTTTAAAGAAACCATGCTACAGATCGGGTTTGTGGTAACCTCCTTTGATGTGTTGTTAGCTTAAAATTCCAAGACAACTACAACACGGGGGTTCAGCAGTGAAATATTCTGTGTGGGATAAGTGGGCGTGTCTTGTCAGTTACATGCTAATGTTGGATACAGTACTTCAGGAAGCAATGAGCAGTGTTACTAAGCGCACATTTACACACAACACATGGGGCACAAGTGTTGTTGTTGTTAAGGGCTGTCAGAGACTTAAAAACACCCCCTGGTCATTTATGATTTAGTTACTATTCCTCACCAGTTAAATAATCTTACCTAAATATTTTAATATTTACATTTTTTTTTAAATCTCTCTCTTGAGAAAAATAATAATACAAAAAAAATTAAGCTTCAAGTTGTCAATATCCGGCTCTTTCTTTTCGTCATTAAAATCAAGATTAAAAGTGCTTTTATAAATCTTTTCTTCTCTATGTACAATTTGTATTAGCTATGTAAAAAAAAAAATAAAGATGGAAAACAACATAAAGACAATCATTTTCATCATCACCATATCGTAATAAATAAAGAGAAACAAGTTAAAACGAGTCAAGAGATTGAGAACACAAAAAAGGGTTTTGATTCTCTGCCCTCAGTAGCAAGTTGTAATTCTGACCAGTGTCTCTACAACGTGAGGTAGAGAGCTGGAGACTGAGCCCAGGGTCTTTCACAGATGACCGGGGCTTCAACCCAAACGGTCAGCATGCATCAGGGAGTTCGAGTCCACGTCCAAGTCGTGTTACTCGCTTGTGATTATTTTCATTTCCATCACATGCTGCAACGTAAACGCTGCTTCACGGGGAGGAAATGAAAATAAGTGTTTCGACTCAAGCTGTTATCAATTAGCCTCTCTCTTTGGTTCTTCTCTTTCACACACACACACACACACACACACACAAACACACACACACGCACGTGCACACACGCAAAGTAAGAGTTTCATTGACTCGATGCAGTTGCATTTGGTGCCAACTCCCAGACGCGACTGTAAACACGATGCAACAGTCTCCCTTTGACTCTCAGTGATGTTGTTTTCTCTATGAATGAGTTGAACTGTGATTCCTCTGCCCTGTACAGTGTAATCATAAAAACAAAGGGTGAACGAAAAAGAGAATGCTTTTCCACAATGAACTGCAAAAACATTTCAAATAAAACAAAAACCTCAAAAGCAACCTGCTCTGAGGCTCAGAGACCAAGGTGTGACCACAAGGCGGCCACTTTGATTGGCTGGCTCAGTGGTGATGAGGCGACTGGAAGATGACAGCACCAAGATGGCAGCACCAATAGGAGAGCACCAGCTTATGTTTATAGGAGCACCGAGAGCACTGCTATCCCTGCACTGTGACCTGATCTGACCCGGAGTGATCTGCACAACACATCCTCTCTCTTCATTCACATTTGTGTCACAAGTTGGCAAAAATGAGCAACACCTCCAGCCATGTTGGAAAGCAGGGTGTGAGATCCCCCTCTTCTGGCCATGCATGGTCACAGCAGCAAGGTAAAGCCTCTACTGGCGTCTGAGTCGACCTCAAGTGCTTGTGAGTACACACCACCTTGAATGGAAGTCACTGCTGCCCTCCAGAGCTCAGACTGGGAAGTGCTCACTCCTACTTGCGCAGGGTAGGAAGATGAGGCGAGCCACCTGCTGTGTCTCAATGTGATCTGGTTCAAACTACACTTGAAAATAATGTCATCTATTTCTGCCCTGGTAGAATACCAGAGATACATTTAAAATTTTCTTTTGCATTATTGTATATTTCTTTGAATGGTTAATAAGCTGTACCTTTCTCAATAGCAGTGATCCCTATATCTCTGGTGTTCAGTGATGGTCAAAATAAAACTGACTACTTGCAAGTGATGTTTGAGCCAGATCTAAAAGCACCAGAATAAAACCAGCATCAAATGCCGTGAAGAGAAGTGGAATTAAAATTGAACAGAGCTGAAAGTTGAGCACCAGTTGAAAGCTGACGGGCGAGGAAGGGGAAGAGGAGGAGCCTATTATCCAGAGACAAGAGAAGCAACAACATGGGGTTTAAATGAATGGTCATGATTTTTGTGTTGGGCATGATTTTCAAACCTATACTATAATAAATAGATTTTTGTGATTTATTCCCAATTTGATCAATTATTATTATTATCATTATTGTTATAAGCCCTACATTCTTCCACTACTGTCCTGTTGTATACATGGAATGTGAAAGAAGTAGAAGTTATTATTTAGAGGGACCACATGAGTAAGAACAGATATTGTGACTTAACTAAATTTAGGTAACGCAATAATGCAACCCAAAACTGAACAATATACAATTAAAGCTATGTACCTATACAGGTAGATAGACATCTCTATGCGGGTTGTATATGTACTTATATACTATCTGCATAAAGATAGGTATGAAACAACAACAGTTGCATGATTAAGGTGATGTCTCTGTGCTGTCTTGCTGGACAGATAATGGCTCCTCCTCTAAGCACAGGTGGAAAATTGACCAAAGACCTAATAAGATAAAATACAAAACAGGGAACATGTTTTCCAAACATGGAAAAAAAGAAATTGTTTGAGTCTCACTGACTCAGATTGATTGGTTTAAAAAATATATATAAACAAAGAAAAGTCACGTCATTAATAACATTAATGAAAACAGCAATTATTAAAAAAAAAAAACAAGTCTTCATTATAATAATACCTGTAATAACAACATTGACAGTAACAATAGCAATCATAATAATATTGATAATAATAGCAATAATTAGAACCATTAAAATTCCATAAACAAGAGAAAGCAATGGAGTTCCTCTCCAAGGAAGAGAGAGGAAGAGCACCACAGGCAGTGTGTCTGAAGCCCAAACCACTGCCTGACATGAGGTAACAAAACAATAAAACTGTCCCCTCCTCTAAGAGGACTGCCGGAGGGGCAGGGTGGAGAGATGCCAGACTGCAAGATGACCAAGAGACTCTCCAGTCCTTCGCTGCACCACTCTCGCTATCAGTCAGTGTGTCTGACCTCAGACAAAGTGGCTATAGGGCCCAGTGAGGCGGGTGAAGGCATAGGGAGACACAGTAACCATGGAGGTGGTGTTGAACGTGGGAGCTAACCGTGTAACTGGCCCCTCCCTCTTGTCTTTAGATTGTCCAGGTCCTGGACTAGCACCTGGCGCTGTGGCCCCCCACTTGCGTTTCTTGACAAGTGCCTTGATGTCTTCCTGCGAGAGACCGCGGAGAGCCGCTTCCTGCTGTATCTGCAGCGCTCGCTCTGCAAGCAGCTTCATTTTGGCCTCCCAAATACCCCGGCCGTGCATGGGCTGGTTGAGGTTCTTGTGCTGGTAGAAGACCAGAGAGATGCGGGTGGGGTGGGCGCGATCCGGCTTTTTGAGTGGTGTGGTGGCGTGTAATTCCCAGCGGGCGCATTCAATAAGGATGGAACCATGAGCAGGCGCAACAGCTACACCCCCAATGTTTGGATCCAGGAAGTTGTGCTCACTGTCAGACCATACCTCGTCCTCTTCCTGTTCCTCATGCTTGGTGCCCTCGATGTCACTATCTGGAGTCTGTCTGGAGTCGCAGCACACCTGATTTGACTGTTGCAGGGAATCAGGGAAGAGACGCCCCTCTGGTGTAGGGGACGGGGTGCTGCCTGCCACCAATCCTCCACAAGACTTCCAGGCCTTCTCCTGGAGCCCAAGAGGAGTGGAACACCGGCTCTCCCCCGTGTTGGACCAGATCTTGTCAGGGTAAGCTGCAGGATTACTGTGCTTCAAACTAGGGCTGAATGCAGTAGGTCCCATGGCCCAGGGATTCGGCTGGGGACTCGGTGCAGGGCTGGGCCAGTGCCTGGGGGTGCCTGGGCTTGGAGTACCTGACTGTGGTGAAACTAAGCCTGAGTGAGAGGTTCCAGGCTGTGGTGTGCCTGGGTGAGGGGTGCCTGGGCGTGGGGTGGTAGGGCGTGGAGAACCTTGATATGTGTTACCTGGGAGTGGTGTGCCTGGGCGAGGGGACGGAGATGGAGAGAGAGGTACCTGGAGTGTTGGAGATGGTGAAGGGGAAGCCGTCATGGTTTTGGAGCCAGGGTAGGACATCCACTGCTGCGGGAAAGGGGAGGACAGCCGGTGCTTGGGGTGCTGGTGAAACTGCTGCTGTTCAAGGTTTAGCGGTGAAGCTTCAGGACTCGGTTTTTGGTTCAGATGACTGTCCAAGTTTGTGGGAACAAAGCTTCCATTAAGCCTGTGTCCAGGCCAAGTAGGGTGCTGGATGGTGTTGCTGGGTGTTCTAGCACCAGCCTGTCTTGGCACAGTGCCTTCGTAGACTGGCACATCCATAGGCTCCTGTTTGATTGCTGGAGTGCCTCTGCTGGAGTGCTCAGAGGAGACGGATGAAGGACGGGACTGGTTGTACTCGGCAGCCTGGCCAAAAGCACCGTGGTGGGATTGGCTGTTTTGATCCGGGCAGCCGGGGTAGGACTGGGACAGTTTGGCCTGAAGGCTCTGAAAATCAGGCTTCTGGTCTACATCGGCAGCCATCCCTCCAGCTTTGGGCCAGGGGCTGTTTCGTCCCTCATAGGTCCTCAGCTTCGGAGGGAAAAGTGCATTGTGAGGGTAGTTGTAGTAGCCATAGTGCACTCCGGGCACATTGGTCGGTGGATGGTAACCGTTCACTGGATCAGGTGTGGAGGGCTGGCCACTTGGGGGCAGGCCTCCCCTTGCATAGTAGGCCGGGTGTGGATACATGTTGTTATATGGGTCTGCTGCCTGCACAGGGTAACCATCCATTGATCCATTGAAGGGCTGCTTCTTGATGTTGGGCTTCATCTCTTGTTTTATCATTGCTGAAGGATTGCGACAGTGTGAGACAATTAATTTATGCTGTTCAAGTTTATTTTTGAGTTCTGTTGTGAGTGAAAATACAAAACAATCACCAACCTTTATTGCCTTTGGGTTGGGGTGTATTGCAGTCCTTCACCATTGTTTTCTCCGGAGTCTCTTCCGGCTGCTGTATGAGTTTAGTTTTCTTCTTCTCTGACGCAGCTTTCTTGGCTTCCAATCGCCGCTGTCGGCAAGACTTGGCAGGTTCAGGTAACTTGCGAACTTCTCGGCGGAACGCCTGCAGCACCTGAATGGCTCCACTTTGCATCTTTATTTTCTGGGCCTCTGTGCTTCCAAACTCATCAGTCTGGGAGATCTTGTACAGGGGCAGAACGTGCAGCTGTTCATCATCAGGAATCCCCTTCACCTTACGGTTGTCCTCTTTAGTTAAAGTGCACACCTAACAGAGCGAGAGACAGGG
This sequence comes from Chascanopsetta lugubris, assembly GCA_016785325.1. Classification (NCBI taxonomy): domain Eukaryota; kingdom Metazoa; phylum Chordata; class Actinopteri; order Pleuronectiformes; family Bothidae; genus Chascanopsetta; species Chascanopsetta lugubris. Next base: position 34,446 of record JAFBJT010000392.1, read on the forward strand.
TGAAACGTAAGCTGCGAAATGTAAGCTGTGCTAAGTTGAGCACAAAAATGACCACAATAAGATAAGTGATCCTACCACTGTGCAACCATTAGTGAGATTGTGCTGGTCCCTGTGAGCATGGGCACAGAAGTCCATGCACGCAGTGACTCCAGAGAAGGGTCGGCCTTCCTTTAGGCCCAGGCGACACTCAGAGGCTTTGGACTCTGACTGACACTGAGGGAGAAAACAGCAACATGAGTGGACTCATATTCTTACATCCTTTTATTCATCCAAGATAAACAGAGCTATCATCTGCTGAACACTGACGGTGTAGTTTGTAGCAAGAAGAGGTATACAACAAACCTGGTTACTGTACGCCTGTGGCGCCAGCTGTTTGTACAAAGGAGCCACCTCAGTTGCCAGATGCTGAAAGTTATCCCTGAGTTTGTCCTCCTGCAAAATAACCCAACATCACAGCAGTGATAAGACTCTTGCATAAAAGCAATTTCATTGTTTCTTGGCAACTTTCAGAGCGTACACAGAAAACTAGACTTGCTGAAGTCTAGTGGGGTTGAGTTGTCTGGATACTCTTTATAATTTGCCATGATATCATGACCTGGATAAATTATAAAGTGTAAACAACCTTTAAGATCCCACAATGGAGAAATGACATTCCTCACTCTGTTATTTGTTACGTGCACATGCTTGTCTGTAATACACACACATCAAACATGTACAGTATATACAGCACAGGAGAGATGTCGGAGCGAAGGCGCTACCACTTGGGAGTTTGGTGCCTTGCTCAAGGGCTCCTCTGCAGTACTCAGGACCTCTCCAGCTACCAGACTTCACTCTATCCTTGGTCCGTGCGGGACTTGAACCGGCGACCCACCAATTCCAAGCCCAACGCCCTACTGACTGCGATACTGCTTCCCCCAAAACGATGTACTCGGATGACCGGGAATCGAACCCATTTCCTATCCACTAGACCACCAGGGACTGATAACCTCCACAGGCTACTGCATTGTCACAAGTAGAATAGATTAGTACCTCTTCCGGGTGATCTCCTTGTAGCCTGAACTTGCGTGGAATTTTACTTCGAGCGTACTTGCAGCCATTGAAGTACATGCTCCATGAGCAGCCAAAGGAAAAGGAAGCACCACACCTCTCGGGATCTTTGCCTTGGCATGCACAGGTGCGACTGCAGAGGGAGACATGGGCACAGACATGAGTTTCATGTATGAGTGTGCGGTTAACCCCATGTTTACTAATGCATCTTGTATGTAAACTGCATATTGACTTTGCTGGAGAAAATCTGGACTGTTGTTACATCACATTAGCAAAAACTAAATTAAGATATTTTGTCATAAACATGTTTTATCATTTTAACCTACATTTAAACTTTGCATATATGAGTTAATGCATTGGTAAATCATTTGGCTGATGCTATTTACAGGGCATGCATAAAGATCAAGAGAGAAATACTCTATTGTGATTTTATGCATGCAAATGATTGATTATATGGCCATGTCTAAATCTAAACAGATCACACAAAAACGGAAATCTAACAGGAGGTCATACATTTATATGTGGTTCAACCTCTAACTTCAAATATAATCTTCACTTCAGGGCTGAGTTCCTAGTGTTTTGGCATGTTTTTTGTTCTGTTTTTTTAAGTAGTTTTTAAGAAGGTGCTACATTTACAGAGTATATGATTATCATTCTTACTATTACTAAACATTCATTTGTACTTTCACAAAATTGTTCCCAGAGTTCCCAATACACACTCATCGTTCAGGCCACATCGTCGACTGGTGAGGTTGCCATATTTGGTGATGGTGCTGCTGAGCTCACTGTACAGCTTGTCAGCCAGCATCCTCGGGACACCTTCCCAGGCCAGGATGAGGATGACGATGACAGCATCGGAACAGTGGTGGCCCACGCGCTCACGTACCAGACACAGCAGCTTCTCTGTCTCACTACCGCGACGTATTACCTGGCACAAAACAGAGCTTATAGTTCCATTTCTTTCAGTTTCATACATTCACAATGTATTTGTGTTTGGCTTCTTTTGAAAATCTTCTGTAATTGATTCATATCAGAGGTGAATGGTGATTTTGTGACAAAGCAAGGCGTAACAAGGACTCTCTGTATTTGTCTTATCTCACAGTGAATGTAGCTGGTGTTGTGAGAAAAGAATGACGTCATTCCTTTTTTGCAATGCCGGTTTGAGAGTTCTCACAGCTTTTCATTTCAACTTTTGTGTGATCAATGTCAGACATCTGAAGAGAGTGTGATAAATGCAGAAAAATGTTGTCATTCCCATGTATGTGGTTGTACACTACTATGATTCCCAAAATGCTTAGCGGCATGTCAGGTGCTGCAGTGGGACGGCCCCATGAGGACATCCCAGAAGTTATACACTTGAATTTCTCATGAAGTATGAAATGTCCTAACCAGAACTAACTTTATTCTTGATCTTACCTCCTTGAGAAAACAAATAAGTGTCTCTGGTCTTGCAGAGTTTGCATTCACCTTTACTCCTGCATTACATAGCTGAGTTAATTACCCGTTCTAAATAAGATAACGCTCTGGAAGTCATGAAGTTTTCTACCCAGACGACAAATTATTTCTTACTTCAAACATACTGGTGGAAAAGAAAATATGAACAGTTTCCAAGTGACCTGTTTACCTTGGCACTTCCTGTGCACATACACATACTTGTAAATCTATCTTGGTGAAGACACTCACCTTCCCTGGCCCCTTACCCTAACCATCCCAACTAACTGACTGACCCTTGTCCTTACCCAAACCCTAACTTCATTCAAACCCTTACCTTAAAACCAAACAACTTGTTTGACTCATTAACATACACACATATGTGTGCCCTTCTGTCACCTGGCAGTGATGATATGATGCTACTTACCCACTTTGCAATGGGGCATCCTCGTGAGCTCTTTCCCTCTTTGCCTGTGTACACCACCTTCTCAATCCGGACGGCCTCCCCTTTCTCCCCATACCTGCACAGGAGGAGAGATACATTATGCTTGTTTTAAAGTTTATCTTCTTGAGCGCTCAGTGTCAGAACAGCTGACACCTCTTTTAAGGGGTCAGACAAAACAAGTTGACGAAGAGAAGTGCTACCATTACACTGAAGCATCCTCTCGTCTTGTGTATCCTCGCATCTCTGTGTATCACTGGCGCAGTTTGTAGTATTTGATTACATTTAGAGGTGAGCCATGTTTTATCCATTACCCTCACCCTTCTGAGCATGCAGGAGAACCTATGGTAGACTTTAGTTGTCATTAAAACTCAAGAGATGCGCAGTTCGTCCACTCTGGGCTCCTGGGCTCACAGAAAAATATAAAACATTTAGTTGATTATAAATTCATGAAAATGTCAGTAATGTCATGTAATTGTTTGGTACTCTACTTTATTTAGAAGTTTAAAAAATGACCCAAATCGTACACACTATAATATCTCTCAAATATAGAAAGGGGAAAAATGAGAAATTAATACTTTAGAGAGCTGCATAAACTGCTGCTTCTGCACAACAAATATCTTGAGAGACAACTGAAGAAGACAGATGCTCATCAACAGTCTCCACAGGATCTCAGCCGCTGCATCAGACGTTGTAATATGAAACATTTCGACTAAAGAAGTTGATTGCACTGGCAGCATATGTCTACATGTCTACCAAAGACACACCAAGATCCGCGGTTCTGGCAGTGGAGGAGTGTTCACAAGACTCTGCTGAAATCCACACAGACATGGCAGTGGCAACTAGAACCCACTCAAAGCTAACCACAGAGATTCACTTGGACATAGTTTGAGTGCACATATGCGTTTGATGATATTTTTAATTTGGGTGTTGACAGTTGTAAGGCAACCAAATTGCCGTTCTATCCTATTTTTTGACACTGAGGTGTGGAGGTGAAAGGAGGGGTCAGAGGTGGCAACTGGGGGTAGGGCTCAGGCCCCTCAGAACCTGTCAGATGACATATCAGGTCCCCTCACTGCCTGATATGTGCCATTGTGGAAGCTTCAGCTCTGAGCAGATTTGGCGGCACGGTGAACACGAGAAGCTTCTGCTGAATGGAAATCACCCTGGGGGGTTGAGAGAGTGGGAGAGGCGGAGGCTCTGGCACCACAGGGGGGAGCCTGATGAGGTCAGGGGTTGGTCAAAAGGTCAGCTGGGGACTGTGAGGTTTTAACATCTTATGTCATCTCTCAAAAAAAACAGAATGTGGTCACTGGTCCGACATCCCCATCTCAACCTGTTCTCTCCTGAGACTAATGACTCATTGGTCCCTTTGAAATCACTGACAGTCTATGCCACGGAACAATGCTCACAAGATGCCCACTTCCCTGTAATATGAGGGATGACTCAATGAGGCATTTAAAAGTCATGTGGTTGTGTAAACCAATTTTAACCCCAAAAGATCTTTGGTAAAATATTCCAACATCAATTCATCACAAAGGCTGAAGCTGATCTCTGGTTATTAAAGTTACCAGCAGGGGATCTCTCTGCAGCTCCCTGAATTGAATACATAGTAATCCTGTCTTGTTTTAACAATGTCTGATTGATGCACAGTAGACACTGGATTATTGGATTAGTTTGCTGAGGCTGTTTGGTTTGAGCGAGTATGCATGAGACATGGATTAGATGGAGGGCTCTTGCTGGTGAATACTATTTCTTTTCCATTTTCCTTCAGACTCATTTGAGATTATTTACTTAAATGTTAGTTTTCAGTATAATTCCAAAAGTATAAATTCTTAAGAGAATGATATGAAATACAACTGACTGAACTAGGTCCTAGTGCGCATCAAAGTCTTTTCTGTCAGATTCTCCTAATTCATCCCTTCTTTTCTACTTCCTACTCTGCCATATGTCTCTCTGCCTCTCTGTGATTGGATCTCTATCCTCCTGCCTCCCTCTGATATACAGATGATTCTGTTCCTCCTACTGGATTCTGGGTCACAGATTCCCTGAGGACAAACTGTGAGGAGGAGGGAAGGTTGGAGGTTTTAAAAGAAAGAACGTGTAGGAGGGAGGGAGGAAGAGAGGAGAGGAGAGGAGAAGAGAGGAAACAAGTGCTCACCTGTTCTCCATCAGGATTCGGATGGATGCGACAGTAGGTCCAGATCCCAGGTGATTGTAGAAGTGTCCTTCATCTTTCTCCTGGATGGGATCTGGAAAGAGTAAGAGCAACTGATTTGGTATTGACGACATAATCACTCTATTACTTAAGGTTTCTAACATATCATGACCACATAATGATAGACACGGTGATCAGTCATGATGCGATATCAGGATTACCTGCAGTCTAAGGTTATTTTAGGATTCATTTTCAATTTCCTTATATTGCAGATATAGATTCCAACTGCACTATGAGGAAAGATTATCAGATTATCTATAACTAACATTAAAGGTGCAGTGTGTAAGATTTCAGCCATGGTGATCATTTCTTGATTGAAAATATTACAAAACAATTACATACTGACATTTTTATGAATTTATAATCATCCAACTGTCTATATGTTTCTCCATTACCCTAAAATGAGTTATTGAATGTATATTTACATCAGAAGAGGGTCGTCTCTACGAGGGCCGCCAGATTTTTACAGTAACTCAGAGCAACAAAACATCTTTGAACAACAACGTAGGGCTACTATTGGTTCAACTGCATGCTGGGAGGGGAAAGAGTGAGGTGATAGATACAACATGCAACCTCACCACTAGATGTCACCAAATCTTGCACACTGTACCTTTAACGGCATATGTTTAGCTGTTGTACTTAATTGGAGACATGAATAAATAAGTGAACAACACTAATGTCGTGTGATTTTCTACCACTTATCCAGAAGACCACATCCTGGGGTATTTTTAACAGTTCACATTGCGCCAGGTGGGGTGTCAGTGCTATGGCCAGTGACACTGCAACATGGCTCAGGTCAGTGACCCTTAAGCTCCAAAGTTGACTGTTAACCAACCACTCAGCCACTGCCACAGAACAACACTGATGTTCAAAGTAATTATCAGTCACTTCCATTAAAAATGTTTTCATCAGTAATACAACTACAACTCCAAGTAGTCAGAGGTGGGAGGAGATTACAGAGATTTTGTCAACGCTTATATGTGGTGTTGTGAGTGCAGCTGGGTCTCTGCTTGTGATGTTAAATTTCAATCTCTGTTGCACAAGATGAAAACTTGAAAACAAAAAAAACAAATGTGACTGAGATCGACTCATACATGAGAACCATGAGACTGTGGTTGCAACACTTAGTTCCCACATAAACACATAAACAGCCAACACAGAGTGGGGTGTGACTGCAGGGTGTGGTGCATAAAATGGAGACACTTGGCAAAGCAGAATATTTTGACTGACTCTGTTTACGTTGAGAGTTAAAAAGGACTGATATGGTTCTATTTCTCCAGGTGTGTACACATATGTGTGTAGGAGCCATCTGACTACTGTTCAACATAAGCCTTTATTTATAAACCTGACCACGTGACTATCCTGCTAATCTGTGTGTGTACTACGAAGAGCTGTATGTGACCCACATTATCTTTAAGTAGACAGTAATGGACTCTGCATTGACTGTAAACAGCTTGATATGTGTTTAAACCACAATTACTCAGCTACTAAAACTGTGTTGAATCATCTTTGGGTTTCCAAAATCAGCTCAACACGATGACTGTAAATGCTCACAACACTCCCAGTAGAAAAATACTTACATAAACCCAGTGATGTGAGTGTCTGGCTCAAAAACAACATGAGGTCAGATTCTCGTGGTGTTTGTAGCAGGGAGTGGTGTTTGTAGCAGGGAGTGGGAGGCACCAGGGTGTGGCTCAGGGCAGGAAGTGGAGAAGTGATACTACATTCTTTTGTGGAAGTCATGTCTATGTGTATGAACATCGTGGCTGTTTATTGTAACCATGTGTAAATATTACAGCGAAGTCTCATAGTAAGTGTTTTGCTGCAGCTGCTCCTCCCACCCGCTGTGTTTAGGGAGAGATTGATGCTATTCATAGCTAAATAAAAATGGAGGTCATTGCTTAATAGCTCCTGGGAAAAGAAATATTTGATTGAATGATTTGATGGACAGAGTCATTCTGGGTAGATATCAATAATTAGACCCAAAATGTGGTGGGAGTATTTAGATGTAGGCATCAAGATTATCTTCCCATTGACAAAGTACATTTGTTAGCTTATCAATGACAAATATTAAGAATTAATGGTGCAGTGTGTAAGATTTCAGCCGAATGTTGTCACTAACCCTATATGTAGATAAAAATGATGTATTGAAATTTCAAGGAATGTATAATCGCCTGAATGTTTGACTTTTACAGTGGCCCAGAGTGGACATACTAAAGATCGTTAGCGGTTCAGTGACAACTGACGGCTTCCATAGGTTCTCCTGCATACTAGAAAGAGAAAGGTGAGGCGATGAATACAACATGCAACTTCACCTATAGATGTCGCCAAATCCTACACACTGCACCTTCAAGTGAAGTCTTTGCTAACATCCATATTGCTGCAAATTAAAACTGAAACATTTCTGTCCATGACTCCGTTTGCTTATGTGCAGACCCATATCCACCTCTGTGGGTTTGGGTCAGGCACTACTGCTGTTGTTTCCTCATGTTGCCTTCTTTGCCTCTGTCCCTGTCATACAATCCACCAACGCAATGCATATCTTTGAACTCAGGGATGAATTGGCATAATATTTTTACACTTACTGAAGATTAAAAGTGCATTGTGTACGATTTTCAGTCAATTTGTCACTTCTTTTTGTAAGACTAGGATTACAAAACAATCATATACTGACATCTTTATAAATATATAATCACCTCAGTGTATGACTTTCTTTTACACTCCCCTAAAATGAGCCTTTTAATGTATATTTACATCAGGAGCGGTCTCCCTCTGGGGGCCGCCATGTTTTTACAATAGCATAGAGTGCATGTACTTAACATCTTTTGAGCTTTAATGACAAAAGATGGCTACCATAGGGCTCCTGCATACTCAGACAGGAAGGGTGAGGTGATGAATACAACATGCAACTTCACCAACATATGTCACCAAATCTTACACACTGCACCTTTAATGATATGGTGTCTCAAAATGGGGCTAATGCAGTATGTGGACAAAACAGTGACGGTAACTCTGCGGAATACATACAAACAGTGACAGACACTGACTTACCCACACATGTGCACTGATGGCACATTTGTGGATCCTTGGAGGGAGAGTCGAGCAAACTTTTGGTGGGGGTATCTAGGTAACGCAGCGGAGACTCAAGGAAGCCTCGTAGAGATGGAGATGAAGGTAGACTGTCTTTTGTGGGCGTGTTCTCCTCAGAATAGCATGTTGTAGACAGGACTGCTATATCACCTGAGGCCTCAATCTTCATGCGCTTAGACAGCGGGGAACCCGGCATGCTGAACTTATCCTCGGACACACAGGGCTGCTGCCTGTCCAGGATTGCCTCTTGATGCAGAGGAAGATGGAGCTGGTCTTCGTGCTGCCCCTTAACAGGGGTCTCCATGGATGCCTGTATCCCGGTTGCTTCACTTTGGGTTTCTGACTGATCCTTGTGAGCTTCCATCATCTGATCACTTTGAGTGGTGAGAACTGAGACAGCTGCCTTGGATGTGGATGATGATGTGGGATTATGGTCCATCGGACTGGACTGGGACTGAGTTCCAGATTGCAGTGTTGTAGCAGTTTCCTCCATGGACTGACCAGCAGATTCGTCCCCAAATTCAGCCTCAAACTGGCGAATCAGTTCTTCATACTTTGGGTCTAGGTTTATGAGACTTTGCAATTGTGAGGTGCCGGATGGAGTTGTGGAGGTCAGAGGTGTGGTGGTGCTGGTGTTACTGGGGGCCAAGGTGCCCGATCCTTCTGACTCAGCGGGGGCAGCAGGGGCCAAAGTGGGGCGCAGTGGATCCATGAGGACTGGAGTGTCTTCTGACCGTGCAGAAACAGTGGAAGAAGGATTAATTGATGGACTGGACATGAATACCTGAGATTGGGCTGGGGCAGTAAGGCCTGCAGCAGCAGCCTGAGTGGAGTTGTTGGGTAGGGGCAGAGGAGGGAAACAACCTGCTTGCAGGATGGTTGGGGCCGGGGCACAGTCCATCATTACCACTGGTGGTTTTTCCACTTTGATCTGAGTCTGAGGCATGAAGATTGGCATGGAGGCTTTCTGCTTGGTTTTCTTGATTACTATTTGTTTGGCTTTGGGCAGCGGAGAGCCCATTAGGATCCCACCCATACCTTTTATGACAGGAGATCCCTGTATACTTTTCTTCTTCTTGGGTTCCTTAGGTTCCTGCTTGATGGCCAGATGTGGCAAACCTTCTGCCTCCATCTGTGGCCACCATTTTTTCAAGTTTTGGCAAGCCAAAGGTGAACGTGGGTTTGTTGCTCCAAAGCCGGATGAGTGGTTTGAGAAGAGGTTCCTCTTGTAGTGAAGGTGCTGTTGAAGAGCTGCCTGAGTGGAGTGACTGATGGCTGCTTGGCCAGGTGACAGGGGATGGCCAGGGTAGTGCTGACCCTGCTGCTGACCGTTAGCCATGCAATAGTGTCCCATGGAAGCAGCATGATGGTAGTTCTCATTGGAGTCATGCTCTTGCTTAATCCTGGACAGTGCTAGGTTGTCCTGGCTTTGGATACCTCCATTCTGGTTTGAACTAAGCTGCTGTGGGACTGGAAGCTTAAAAGAAGTGTTACTTAACTTGCCACTGGTGTCACCAAGCAGCTGTTTGAGCTCTGACATTGGGTCTGAACGATTGTGGGGTGCAGCAGCAAAGTGAGACTTTGGCCCCGACTTCATACTCATCCACGGGTTTCTCTGTTCACAGCCTCTGCCGGAGCCATGTTGCCATTGCTGGGGATTAGGGCTAAAGCCTGGAGGCATTCCCTGACCTGGGAAGGGAGAGGTAGTGGAATGGAGAGGGGAAGCATGGGGAGGCTGGCCCTGGGATTGGGGCCTGTGGTGCTCACAGGACAGCTGGTTTGCGTGTGATCCTGGAGGGACGGACTGAGAGCGTGAAGAGGTGTTGTCAGTAGGGGGTGGAATTGAGCTAGAGCCATTGGAAGGCTGGGATGGCATGTTTTGCAGATGTTGTTGGTGATGGAGGTTACATTTGTATGGGGTTTGACCAGGGGATTCAGCGGCCTGTGGACTGGTACCAGATAGCTGGGTCAGGGCTTCAATAGCAATGGCTGTCTGCAGACTGATGTTCTTTTCCTTGGCTATAGAGAGCACCTGCGGAGAGCATGGAATTGGTGGTTTAGAGCAGGGCAACTGGTCTAGGTGAGGACCTTGAGATCCCTGCACCTGCTGTGAATAGTTGGAGAGACGGTGGCCACCATTTACTTGGGCATAGGGCTGCGGTTGATGATGCAACAGGGGCTGTTGTTGAGGAGGCTGTAAGTGAGGAGCATCATTCATCTTGGGTGCACCCGGGTTTTCGTTGTTTGCCAACTTAATCTTCTTCTCCAGCCACTCAAGGTAGTCTGGACAGTCTGGCCCATCACAGTTGCAGTTAGGCGGCTTGTGTCCATGTTTGGCTTGGCTCAGTGCTGTCTGTAGGGTTTTCATATCTTCTGGAGATTGGAGGCTTCCTTCAGGAGCACCTGCAGAGATTCTGGCTTGAACGCCCTCCGCACTCACTTCACGGGTGAACCTTTCATATAACTGGGCTGTGTTAGGCTGCGAGAGAACGCAGGAGGAGGAGGAGGAGGGGGGCAAGGAGCCAGCAATAGCAGAAAAAGCCACCAAATTTTGGGCATCTTCCATGTTTGCATGGTGCACATGTTCACCAGGGGTTTTACCAGTGCTGCTGTTCCAACATGGTGGCTGTTTTTGGGTGTCACTGACTTCACCGTGTCCTGTCACCCAGCGCTGGCTCGAAGGCACGCTCGGCGCTCGCTGCTGCTCCATTTCCATAGATGCCTCATCATCGGTATAGTAACGATTCACCCCATTGGCCAGTTCCAAACTCAGCGCGCCTTCCTGGAGGCGGTCATGTGACCCAATTTCCATCTGGCCACCACTCCTGGGGCCATCCACTGATGTGACTTTGTGAACAGTCTGAAAGACAAAAATGGAACAATCTTATTGAAGTTATAAGAAACAGTTAAATCAACGGCTGGTGTACAAAACAATCATGCATCAGACTGTCTATGATCAGCCACTGCTGTCATTTGAGATGTATAAATGTATGTATGTACAGTCCCATCATCTCTGCTGTTCTCTGTTGTTTTCCTCAAACACACAACTTTAAAGGTGCAGTCTGTACGATTTCAATATTACAAAACAATTACATTCTGACATGTTCATGAATATATAATCACCTAAATGTATTATGTTTTTCCATTGCCCTAAAATGAGCCTATTAAAATATATTTACATGAGGAGCAGGTCCTCTCTATGGAGGCCGCCATGTTTTTACAGTAATAAAAGTGGACATGCTAAACAGTTTTTGAGTTTTAACAATGAAGTCTATCATAGGTTCTGCTGCATGCTCAGAGGAGTGAGAGTGAGGTGACAACATGCAACTTCACCTCTAGATGTCACCAAATCTTACACACCTTTAAGTGGGTTTGTGAAACCACAAGGACAGACTTTTGTCAATTTACAAAACTGGAATGACAAGTACTTGTGTTGAGGAAAGTACAGGAATGAACATTTCCTCAATTTCCTCAATGACCATTAACATTTGATTTCAGCATGTGCTGTTAATAATAAGTATATAAGTATGATAAGCACCATTAAAAACTGCCTGGGGCTAACGATATGAATGAAATGGCCTGATGAGGAAATTAGTTCTATTTTACAAACTCGTTCAGCAATAATTCTGTAATGTCACAGCAGTTTAAAGAAGGTTGTAAGCGCTTCAACTGATCATCCATGCAATATTGTTATAACAGGAAACTTATAACAGAAAAGTGACATTTAAGATGACATCTTTGTAGATTATCTATAGTCCAACACAGTAAGGACTGGTTGAGGAAAGTATAGTATAATATATGAATAAGCGAACTGCTGACTAAGTGAAAAAACAACTTGACTGATCACTTTAAGTTCTGAGCATAAAATTTACTTGGTCATATAATTCACCAGACTTTGTGTTAGATAACATTTTCAGATGACTGTTTAATCCACTATGCTGGAATCATCAGTATTGCCACATTGTTGAACTGAAGGAAAGTGCGGTTAAATATTACCAAACTATATTTCATATGATTCAGTAACCCCTGAAATGTTTCCCTTATCTAGTTGAAATGTCAGATACTATTGGTAAGCTCTTCATAGACCACAGTTAAATGAGGGAAGAGAAAAAGAGAAGCAAAGATAATCCAAGGGCAGGCTGTGAAATCATTGACAGGGTTCATGTTGTGGCTGCAGCAGTGTGCTCCAACAAGTCTGATTGCTCTTGTGAAATGAAAACAATGGTGCGCCCATTATACAGGTGCAAGCCATTTTAAAAGTACCCAGTGTGTAATGTTTATGGTGTCAGAGTCTTCCAACCTACAGTATGTGTTTACTATCAAAACACAAAGGGAAACTACTGGTTATATGTACAATCCTTCCCTGTCAGGAGACACAACAAACAGCTCACTATGATCACTGCTCTCTCATCTGGAGCCACAGAGACAAAGAAGAGTGGCTTTTGGTTGTAGATCTATCAATGTATGACACTATAGATGTGAGCCTGGTGTCATGCTTCCCCATCATTTGAATTTTATTGAAATGAGCTTTTGAGGTGGCTAATTACAGGACAGGCAGTACGGTATTCTTATTTGAATCCACCTTCTGCACCGGGTGTCTGATAGAAGGTGGGTGGGGGTTGTCCCAGGGGGTAGTGATGATGTTAGTGAGTGGTTGCGTGAGGGATGGGGTTGCTGAGGGTGAGGGTGGGGGGGGTTGTTGCAAATGAACAGCCGGCATGCAGTACGTGAGAGGCCCCATGTCTGCACTATCAGTGGCATCAGATGGGAAAGAGGAAGGGGGGGGTGACTGTGCACGGCAGTTATGAGAGCTGCAGTGTTGAAACAGAGTGACTGCAACACTGCACAACCAAACATCCCCGAGTCACACTCTGTCAGCCACACGCTGACACACACTCTCTTTTCCTCTTTTTCTCACAGCGACACACACAGAAAACAGAACGACCACATATTAAAGTCACATGTGTTCAGAGAACTTCCCGGAGCATGCCTCCAGCATTCATATTTGCTCTTCTGTACCAATGCAGATAACATATTACACACGATTCCTTACCCTAACCGTAACCTTACTCTACTGTAAAAAAATACTAGAAATAATCAAACAAATGATTACAGCCATGGCGGGTGACTGGGGCTGTACAGATCACATGCTCACATGACAAATATTTACTCTATCCTTGTCTTCCCTTTAACTGTGCAGCCCGCACACACACACACACACACACACACACACACACACGTACACACACGTACACACACATATTTGAACAAGCTTCACACAGCAATAACTGCTTCCAAACCATCAACACTCCAAACCGGATAAAGATCTTGCAGAACCTGGTCGTCCAGGGACAATTCCGTGACACACCTATGAGAATGAAGTCACTGACACTGGCTACAACACAGAAACCACTGGGGCTGTGTGATGGTACTACTACTCGTGGTAGTGAGGGGGTTAAGTTCAGCCTGTGAATAGACAGCTGAACCTAAATCCTAGATACACAGCAACCCCCCCCCCCCCACCCCCCATTCTCCCTCTCATCCTCCTCATTCTCCCTCCACCCCTCCGTCCTCTGAACATGAAGCAGAGGCTCTGACAATACGAAGCCGGCTGAGAGCCCCCAGGACCGGGGGAGGACATACTTACATGGTCCTTGCCGAGCGCTTGGAGCTGCCGGGCGTAAAGCAGATAGCAGAAGAGGCGGCGTTAGAGAGGAGCATGAGACTCGCTTGAGACCGGCACGGCGGCGTTAAAGGCAGTGCACCCTCGCTGGCTTGATCCTTTTCATGTTTTGTAGTCCGTGCGGTGTGCGCAGACGGAGCGAGATCCAAAAGAACACATGCATGCAATCACGCACGCACACACGGCCGCCCGCATACAAATAACACACCTCCCCCCGGCGCGACACACACGTTTCTCATTCTCCTGCCTCTTCTTGCGTCCAATGCTTTCTGTTCTCTCCTTTTTCCTTTCTCATTATCTCTGTCTGCTCCTCCCTTCCTTTTTTCAATATCCTCTTTCTTTCTCTTGGCGACACATGCAGTCAGCCTCTCCTCGCCACAGCCCCCACCTTCCCCTCCCTCCCTCTCTCTCTCTCTCTCTCTCTCTCTCTCTCTTGTTCTCTCTCTACCTCCCTCCCTCCGTTCCCCTCCCTCTCACGCAGCCTCTCCCTCCATCTCCTCTGCTCTCTCTCTTCAGTGTGCGCAGAGCGAGAGGCCATTATCTGAGCCACAGCGGGCACGTACGATGGAATGGAGGAGTGTGCAGTGAGCAGAGACAGAGGGAGCTGTGAGGGTTAGTCGCTGCTGGCAGCCGCCTAGGAAACAGCACAGTGCAGCAGAGCTGTTACCAATGAGAGGACCTCTCTCTCTCTCTCTCTCTCTCTTTAGCCATAGCTTTCAACGCCACTTGCTGTGCAATATTAAGTGCAAAGGCTGAGTTCTGTGGATCGAGAGAAGCCAAGTGTTACACTGGCGTTTTACAGCGGCTGCCTGGCGAACATGCTATCGCAACACACAACAGGGAAAATGGATCAAAGAAACGCAGCGTTGTGTTGCGTGTTTATTATTCCTGCAAACGGCGTCTGCTTTTCCTCGCGGAGAGATTCTTCCGTCTTTGAGTGTCCGGGCCAAGCGAGAAGCCATCGATAATGGTTCCTTGATGTCTCCTTTCTGTCCTCATCCACATTCACTGTGAAGGTTCTATCTTACACCTGGGGCTGATAATGTATTCTCCAAAGAGGCAGGTTGTGCAGATGAAGCGGGAGCTGGCTTGCTTGGCGCTGTAACTGGCCCTTCCTCCAATATGCAAAGGAAACAGCGGCGTGTCGTTGAATGAGCGAGGCGAAGGGTCACTTGATATCGTATGAATTCATTCATCCTAAATCTGTAACGTCCAATCATTCATAAAAGAGGGATGGAAATGGAAGAGCTTTGGCGATGTAATTACCAGACGAGTTTAAAAGAGCAGGATGTTAGTTAATGGAAAGACGGGGACATGGTGGGGATGAAGGCAAGGGAGGATAACAAGAAAGAAGTCAAATAGTTGTTCCAAAGGTTGCTGACTTCTGAAACAGGATGTGATAGGATGAAGAAGAGGATGAAGAGGGTGCAGAGAGATGACTTGCCAAACGGAGATATAACAACAAGTAATCAACCATTAAGAGTTCGGTCTTCTGTTCACCAGCTTATCCGGCGTACTATGACGATGTCCGCTTGACATTCTCGCCTCACCATTGCTCTCTCTTTGCGCCATCATCGTCAACATTGTCGCTGGATGCTTCCTCTCCTCTCTCCTACTCGCTGGCATCCCAGGCCTTGCGATTTCTCCCCTCTTCTCTCCAACATTGCGTCTGAGTTTGATGGAGGGGGGGGGGAAACATGGCTCCCATGTAGATCGCCGTCGGCTCCAGCGTAGTATTTTTCTGTTTTGCTACTGAGCGTGTGCCGACATCACAGCTACGTATCTGGCTGGATTAACTTCAGCAACCTTTCTCCGGCTTCTCTCTTGGTGTCTCGTGCTCTCTGGCTTTCTCAACCTGCTTCTGCCTCTCCTCTCTATCTTGATGTGACTCTGTTCTGTTCTGTCTTCCCTTCTAACAACAGCTTATTGCATTACCGCTCCAACACTTTCAGACGCGCACCCGATCTCTGGCCCCGTAAATTGAACGCCACCTGCCTCTCTGTTACCGCACAATATTTAGCACGGACAAACACAGATGAGCGTCAATCCCACAGAGGAACGCGGTGCTGCCGGAGCTGTCTAAGCGAAGGAGAGGAGAAGTAGAGCGCCGGGTCACATGATCGTGGGAGTGCCAATGAGCGAGAGCAGTGAGCAAAGAGAGGTAGGAAACACACCACATCGACGTCATCATCCTCATCATCAGCGTTTCCCCACCAGGATGCTTGCCCCCGCCACTGGGTGGGCGCATGTATCATCAGATACATGCCCACTCGCTAGTCTCATCCAGACCACACACCAACAGACGCTCGCGAACACTCTCTCATTCACTCGGCTGACTCGTGCTCACGCTCTCCCCCAGTGACACAGCATTTCTCGCTCAAAACGTAACTTAACCCCTCAGTCACATGCTCGCAATGAACACTTGCTTATAATAACACATTATTGTACGCAAAATGACTAGTCGTACATTGATCACGTTTCTGTTCACTTCCTTAATAGAGAGATCAATAGAATCAGAATTTGTTCACTCACTCACTCACTCAGTTGTCATTGTCCAGAGACGCAATTAAAGGTGCAGTGTGTAAGAGTCAGTGAAATCTACACGCGAAGTTCACCTCATCATCACGTGACAGATTACGTCATAGCCAGAAAGCACATGATCACGTCCAAGTCAACTGATTCCACAGTTACATTACACAACAACCCAAGCATCTGAACCTTTCAGTGAAGATGAAAAATGTAAAATACAACACTTACATTACACCTGCTGTAACCAGGCATCATGACAGTGACTCCAATGATATCCATCCTCCTTTATCGCACAATGAAATCATCCAAATGAGCTGTCTCACGCCCTCGTCTCTCTCTCTCCATCTCTTGCTCACTGTTTCTCATCAGCTTGGATGAAAAGGTCTCTGCTTGTAGGAGTGATGACTGACAACAAAAAGTCCAACCCTCAGCGTTGTGTGTTGGGTTGACTTTCATATGACTAAGTCTGACTCATCTTTTGCTTTTCTTCTCAACAGAGCCCTGACATACAAACCCTCGCACGATGAAACAAGCTTTTGAGAATTTTCAACAGCGGCAGTAGGAGGTATGTGTATGTGTGTGTGTGTGTGTGTGTGTGTGTGTGTGTGTGTGTGTATGCAGTTGTGTAGTTGTAGTTGAGTGGTTGTAGTTGTGTAGTTGCAGTTGTGTGTTTGAGAAAGATGAGATGTGTGTGTGTGTGTGTGTGTGTGTGTGTGTGTGTGTGTGTGAGCTCAACTGGCAAACTGATTTCAGATTCATCATTAACCGGCGAGAGGATCTGTGCCGTTTTTACGTTTAAAATATCTTCAACCCATCACGTGGTCATGACATGAGGGTCCCTTCCCTTCCCCCCTCCTCCTCTCCTCCTGTCAGCTGACTCCACCTCCCTCCACCGTTGCTCCATATTCCACCTCATTTACCCTGCAGTCTAAAAGCATCAAGGTCATCTGATTTGACACACTCTGTCACTCTCTCCTCCCCCACTCCTTCCCTCTTCCCCCTTTATCTCTTAATCATTCACTTTCTTCCTCTCTATGCAGACAAATACACACACACACACACACACACACATGCACACACGGGAGAGCTCATACAGTATTGGATTGTTCAGCCGGGATCACTGGGTTTATTGGGGGGTGGGGGCGGGACAAGAAGCTGCTGGGCTGCCCTGGGTACATTCGAATGAACAGAGAAGAGGCAACACACTGTTTGTGTCCATCTGTCTCTCTATACACATGACAATCTGTTTTAAAACATCACCATTATTTCATTTTTGCATCTTTGTCTGTGTTGTCTGTTGATTTCACCAGCAGGTTGGTGTGTTCAGGGTGTGTTTGGGTGTGGATCACGGTTACGAGTGTCGAGTATCCAGTCTGAGTCATACCTCCTGAC
Source organism: Chascanopsetta lugubris (assembly GCA_016785325.1). NCBI lineage: Eukaryota > Metazoa > Chordata > Actinopteri > Pleuronectiformes > Bothidae > Chascanopsetta > Chascanopsetta lugubris. Next base: position 52,278 of record JAFBJT010000392.1, read on the forward strand.
ATTTGGCACGTGCAAGTCAGCACGAATAGACTCAGTTGGGGGAGGGCTATTCCTCTACGCTCCCCCCACAACTCCTCACAAAGAGAAAGGGGGGGAGGGGTTTGGGAGGAAAAAATGGAAAGGTGGTACCGGGTGGGGGGAGCTGCTAAAAAATAACAAGGAGAAGGACGAGTATAGAGGAGGGGGGTTGCTATTTTTAAGAAGCTCTGCTCTTTGTGCCTGCAGGTTTGGGAGATGAAAAGGAGGAGAGGGATGTAATCAATATACATGTTTAGAAAATAAGAATGAAAAGATTGAACAGGATGATCTTGTACTTCTATCTGCAATCAGCTTTCTGACTGGATAGTGGAATCAAATCCAAATCCTGAATGAAGATATGATGATTAGTAATATGTGAAATCATCGAAAGCTCAGACCTGAGAGAGAAAGAGAAAGGAACCTTCCTTCAGTCCTTCACAGTGGCTGGTTGCCAGCCTTGTCTCTCTCTCTCTCAGGACTTGGGCTAAGATTAGCTTCCCATATGTTCAAGTCAGGCGTAGCCGGGCTTAAAGGGACAAGCACACAAAACAGAAGATCCCTCACGTCAAACTTTGAAGCCATGTAGCCATAAATCTAAATCATTTGCTGATATCAGCCGACCTTACATTCTAATAACTATATTCTAGAAAGCAATAGTTTCATGTGCGTGTTCCAATCGCATGTGATGAAAACTCTAACAGCTGTGCAGCTGTATTACGTAAAACCCGGCTGAGTCTGGCAGAAGAAGGATTCGGGTCTGAATATACGGCGTTGCCCTGTGGGAGCTGAGGAGGAGCTGCCAGAGAAGTGAGAGTTAAAGAGCTCCAGCAACAGCTGAGGGCTCCTCCCCTTTTCTCTTTCCATTCATTTTTTATCAACTGCGGCACCAGGCACCTGACAACCTCTCGCCGGCTCTAGACACCGCTAGAGGTTGCACCAACCACAACTCATCGTGCCATGTAACTCATTGATCCACACCGGGTATCAGTGCCGGCTGCAGCTACGTTTCATGTTTCGTATAGAAATATAGCGAAGATGAGCGTCTGAGAGATATTGATTGGCAAGTCATGGATGACAGCATTTAATAGGTGGTTGTATGTTGTACTAAAATTATGGCCCGCATAGGGTGGACCTGTTCCTGGTGTAAATATATATTAAAGGGCCCATTTTATTTTTAAGTCATACATTGGGGTGATTATACATTTGTAAAAATGACTATAGCATTGTTTTATAATTCTATTTCTATAGATAGAGGTATCATAAATTGACAGAAATGTTACATACTGAGCCTTTAAATGACTTTCCTTATGATCAAAAAAGGGGATATGTCTATCAATTGTCCTTGAAACCAAGTCAAGAACAAAGAGACCAAGAGAACATGACGTCACTGAGTTCTTAACGATAAACAGACGCACATTTCGTCTTCACAATCCAAACTAAAAGTTCCCATAATAATTGACGGCAAGAGTCCTGACATATGAGGGTTAGAACTGTATAGCTCTTAAATGACTAAGTGGAAACCTTACAGAGCAGTAAACACACAGTGAGCCACTGAATGGAAGAGGTGATGTCAAACCCTCCACTTCCTGAGTCTCGACTCAAAACCACACACACCGTGTGTGCGCACACAGACACACATACACACACACACGCAGAACTTGGTCACGTGACCAACCTTGGATGCCGGACTAAAATTACAGCAGTGATGTCACTGACATTCAGTGTTGCCAAGGAAACTAGGTCAGAGTTAACCCTTTGTGAGCAAGGCTGGGGGATTCCGCCCAGGCTAAACATATGATTAGCTTCAAGTTCCATCTGCTGTCACACACTCGGTGGTTCGAGAGAATTGCTCCTCTGCATTTTGACTCTTTTCCACCAGTGAGTTCTGTGAAGTACATCTTGTGTTTGAAGAGGAAATCCTGTGCAGGGGCGTGGAAACAAAAAAGAAATCACACAAAGTGGTCTGTCTGCGTCTAACTCGAAAAATGTTGTGGTAAGCGCAGTTCAGTTTCCTAAACAGCAAAGGAAGCTGCCAGACTATACTCTAGTTCCACTCGACTGTCTCTGGTTCAACCCAGTGTGGGAATACTTAATGATATGCAATTGGAGTGTGTGATTTAATGTGACAAACGTGGTATTTATTGGGTGAAGACCAATCTTATGTGACGAAGGAAACACATCTTTGAGAGATCAACTGAGGACACACACAGCAACATAGACTAATCATAGGCTCCTGAAGTCTGTCTTGCAAAAGAGAGTGCTGATCTCAATGGGACTTCCTGGTCAAATAAAGGTTCATAAATACATAAAGAATTTTCTCCTCGTTAACCAGACGCTCATGCGACTACAACTTTGTTGATAAAGGAACTGCTTACGCATGGATAAGGATTAGAACAGGCTCAGACGTAAAGTAGAGTACGCCCGTACAACTAAGCTAAACCCATTCATGACATTTGTCATGCGATTGACTGACTGACCTACATCTGGCCAGCGGTATAATATCGAACATTTAAATGCATTCAAGCGATGACTTCACCGTATCTGGTGATTGCAACACTGAAATGTTTTTCTCCTTCTTGGAGAGCACATACCTTAGAATTCCCTCGTCAGCTTCTCTGAATTATATGAGAATTCTTTTATAGCTATCTGACATGAGACTTTGCCGCTCAGACTTTCTTTCCACATAAACACTAGCGCGTGCCCCGACTCGGCAAGCTGTAGAACAGCAGCTCCCAGCGGCCACGCGCCACAGGTTACTACTACGCCCGGCAATCAAACACGTACGCATGCGTGACCCACTAACTTTTACTCCCTTTACCTCATTTGACTCCACAATCTCCAAGAAGAAGGACGGCCCCCTGGCTCCGGAGCCAGCGCGACGTAGGGTTCCTCCCTCCGCCTCTGCCTACACTCCTCCCTCTTTCTCTCCCTGGGTCTCTTGCATCTAACACATGCCTGCCTCTGGCACCAATCAGTGGGCAGCGTGGGACTCTTTAAACCGAGGACGCTGCCACTTCATCACTGAGGTGTTTCGCTCGCCGCCGCCGCTTGGAGATGAAGTCCAACTAAGTGACTTAATGCAGTCCGCTCCCAAACAGGGTGAGTTGGACCCAGAAGACATATGACTAACTGTGACTATTCCAGCGTTATCCAACATTGTGATGATATCAGGGATGAGATCATGACTTTGCTGGAGAGAGTGGCAAACCGTTGATGGCGCAGACAACCACACTTTCTGTTCTGCAGGTTTCAACAGTTCAACTCCCTCATACAAACACATATGGACAACTCATGGTGACATTTGTAATAACGGCTAAGACGCACTCAGAACGAGCCTAGTAATCATGTTGACCACAGTGTTTACACCCTCAAAGACCTTCACAGCACAGATGAACCAAAGCTGGAGAATCAAAACAAGATGGTCAAACGATTGAACACATACACACACAACAGCACATAAACATGAAGCCCTCTCTCTTACCTCAGCTGCCTGTCGAAGGTTTCCCAAACCGCCTTCACTGATGTCTTCAAAATATTCCACCTTTACGGCCAATCAACAGAGACAGAGAGATGGGAGGGGGAGGGAATAACAATCAATAGAATAATGCGACATGGGCCCATTCAATGACACTCATCATGGAGTATGGCCAACTACGACACGTGTGTAATTTGTCATGCAATCTTCTTATCGCCTCTGTGAAACCATCAACATGCAGCCAATTCTCTTTTCTTTCATTTATGCTCAGGGGGTGAGGCGGCTTCTCACTCGGCCGCTGGGACAGAGCTGAGAGACGACGAAGCCAGGACTCGATTTCAATTACAGAATTATGTAATGTCTGTATCGAGACCCGGTGCAGCCTTTCCTAATGTATGCATCAGACAACCCCTACTTTTTTCAAAGAGCAGCTCGACCAGACATGCTGCTGCAAGTGTCAGCAGCTAGTGTAGCTAGGAATGTGATGGATGGAGATGGATCACGAAAGCAGACCTAACAATATTATCCTCTTATTTTGGCACGGCACATAGCACCCCTTGTCTACATGGCTCTGACTGCCTCTGTGTTAAATCATGTGTTTTGTCTCGAGCTGTTCCCCAGTCCCGCCAATCTCATCTCTCACCCCCTCCGCCCGTCAGCCTCCCACCCACCTATCAATCCTTAAATAGTCTAGACTAATGAATATTTACCCTCCAAGCCTCTGAGCCACCTCGGTTTGTACTCCTCCGTCCACTGGCCAAATCCCCATCAGAAGAGTCCCGACTCCCTCTTGTCTTCACCTCTATCCCTGTATCCCTTTCTTCTCTCTCTCTCTCTCTCTCCACTCGTCTTTCTTGGTCTCTCTCTCTTTCTCTCTCTCTCTCTCGTCGTCTGTGTTCAAGCTGCCCATTCAGGAAGCCATCTTGTGTTTTTAATCTGGTTTTACATGAGCCCTCATACGCTCTCTCTCTCTCTCTCTCGCTCTCTCTCTCTCTCTCTCTCCCTTGCTAGTATGCCAATACGGCTACCACTCACACACACACGCGCACACACACATTTAAACACACAGGCACACTTACACACAACAGAGGGATTTTTTTTCCCCCTCTGATCACTATCGCTCCTTCCTCCTACTCGTTCATATATCATGTGAATGCCCCTCAGCCAACCCCTCCCCCCTTCCACTGTCTCTACAAACACTAACACTCATGAACAAATGTACACACACACACACACACACACACACACACGCGTGCGCGCGTGCGCATGCACAGAGGTCGCCAGGAGAGACGTCACGCTAGAGATAGCACACAAAGGCAGTCCGTCCACCAATCAGGGGCCGGGCTGGGCTCTGCTGCTAGGGTGAAATTGAAGGAGAGCCAGAGGAGGCGGTGACAGAGAGAATCAGAGAGAATCAGAGAGAGAGAGAGAGAGAGAGAGAGAGAGAGAGAGAGAGAGAGAGAGAGAGAGAGAGAGAGAGAGAGAGAGAG
>JAFBJT010000392.1:57274-73860 GCA_016785325.1 Chascanopsetta lugubris
AGCGAGAGCGCTTTAAAAGACAAGGTTCAAATTTATGAAAGACTAGATTGTGAGAGTGTGTGTGTGCAAAGCCATAAAAGAGAAAATAGTGCTGACATAAAGAGACAGTGAAGGTGGACAGAAGGTGTGAGTCTGTGTGTGTGTGTGTGGATGTGTATGCGCATGTGTGTGTGCGCAATGGGGGATGGGTCCTCTCAATGCCTGTCAATTATCTCCTCGAACTCGCCTTCCCTAAACAATGCCTCTGGTATGTGGTATCACTGAGCACCATCTGTGTCAGGGCTGCCTGCAATAACTGGACTGGACTGCACAGTTTGCACACACACACACACACACACACACACACACAAAACAAGCACGCAACCCCCTTCTGGCAGGCAAAATGCACAATTACACAGCAGAGCCAACATGCTGACTCAAAGCACGCATAGAAAGGAAAAGAGCTGTACAACGTTGTCATGATCCACCTGGACCAAACAGTCATCAGCTTTGGTTGTAGTTGTGTTTGAAAACATTGATCTGCAACGCAAACACATTCAAGAACGACCTGAAACCTTCTGATGCACAAAAAAAGCAGCTTCCCCTGCGAGAGCATATATCTCAGTAGCCGGTGTTTGTAATGTTGACATTTTGAGAGCAGAAGATCATCTTACACCTTCAACCTTTTTAAAGCAGACATCGGCGTACGTTCGTAGCACACTGCTGATTATAACCATGGAAGGCAAACGCGGCTCTATCCGAGTCAACGGCGCAGTACCGCTGCAAAGATGCATTTCCCTTTTTCTTTTCGACGAAGCCCTGTACTAAAAAAAAATACCTCCCTCGTCGGCTTCTCTGAAAATGGGAAGCGTGAGGGTCGGACTGAGGCGTGAGGGAAAACAAAACGGACAATAAGAAACCTCCGAGAGACAAGACACAGTCAGTGAAAGTTCACCGGTGAAGCCATGGCGGATCGAGGCAAAAAGACAAGAGACAGCGAGAAGCAGAGAGACGGACACACGGAGACAGAGAGAGAGAGAGAGAGAGAGAGAGAGAGAGGCGAGAAAAGAGGGCGAGCTGAAAGTGTGGCGTGTGGAGGTGAGGCAGCCTCGCAGTGACACAGCATTTCTAGTGTCTGTCTGACGCTCTCGTGTGGCACGGGAAACCCCCTCTGCTGACGTCACGCGGACCACGCGTTGGTATGAATGTGTGTGTGTTTATGTGTGAGTATAGGGGTGTGTTTGTGTTGAGCCGGACTGTGAGAGTGGCGGCGTGGCTTCAGCGCGCTGCCTTCACAGGTGACCGCAGAGGTTGAAGTACTCGAGGCAGGAGTAGTAGTAGTCGCAGTACAGGTTTCTCATTGAGGGCCGCAGTAACGGCAAGAAACAGCGTGGTTGTGATACTAGCAATGATCTGTCTCACGAGTTATGCAAATGACAAATAACTCCTGGTAAAGAGCAACTGCAATGTTGTTATAAACGGCACTGGTGCAGAGAGAGGATGAAGACGCTACAAAACAAAAACAAAAAATGAACTGCTTTAAAGGTGCAGTGTGTAAGATTTCAGTCATCACTTTTTGTCACATATTACAAAACAATGACATACAGATATTTTCATGCATTTATAGTCACCATAATGGGTTTTTTTTCCATTACTCTTATATGAACCTATTAATGTACACTTACACGAGGAGCGGGTCCTCTCTATGAGAGCCGCCATGATTTTACAGTAGCCCAGAGGTGACATACGAAACATCCTCTGAGTTTGAATGACAATTGGAACCTAACATAGCTTCTCCTGCATGTTCAGAAGGGTGAGGGTGAGGTGATGGATACAACATGCAACTTCACCTCTAGATGTCCCCAAATCTTGCACACTGCACCTTTAATACAATTGTATACACTGAAAATGAAGCATACACCTGCTACCTAAAGATGCATCAAGCAATTCTTGTAAGGAGCTTGACAGAATTTTGAATGTTCTTTAGGGAATACCCAGTTCTGACCCAGGTCTTTATTTTGCTGTATCTCAGTTGCTGCACATCACTAAAAAAGCGTATACGAGAAAACTGCAGCCCACAGACCAATGACAAATGCACATTCAAACAGAACTGATCTATTGCGGAACTGCAGCTGGAGTCTATTGTTCCAAAAAGGTTTAGCAAGAGCAGGTCAAACTGCCAATACATCCCACCTCCCTCACAAAATATGAGTGTTCAATAACAAGCTATTGTTTGAAGCAGAGTGGAGGAGATGGCAGCGGGAAGATAGCGCTGTTGACATCGACTACAATGTCTATGACTCTCCAACATGCAAAGTATGCATAGATAGGTCAGTTCAGGTGACAGGTGCAACAGCCAATCTTTTGATTTACATCAGGGGTGTCGAACTCATTTTAGATCAGGAGCCACATATTTGATCTAAAGTGGGCCGGACCAGTAAAACCATCGCATAATGATCCATAAACAATAACAACTCCGAATTCTTCCCTCTCTTTTAGTCCTAAATCTGATGAATGTCTCTTCTCAATATAACCAACGGTTTTTACACCCATCCTACAGACCCTTTCTGGCCCACAGGCCTTGTTTGTCACTACTGGTTTAGATCCAATTTAATTATTGACCATCTTTATTACAAGGGATACAGCCTCCATGTTCTACTTTAATTATTGAAAGCTATCAGAATATGTAACCACTGGGACCAACACTGCACAATGATGAAAGCACACATTTTAAACAAGCACAATATTCACAGTGTGGAATCTTATCCTGACATATAGGTAAAAAACTGAAATGTGAGCTTAAATGCTCCGGAGTAAAACATATTTCTTGGTGACATTTATTCTATTAGCTCTGCTTTCTCTGTGACGCTGGCTTGTAAATGATGAATGGCCATAGGTAAAAAGCTGCTGCTATATTCTCCATGTACTACAGTGAGCTGCAGGGCAGTTGTGGCAAGAGAAGATGGAGGATGTGGTTACCAGGCAATAAGGGGCTGTGCTGCTGCTGCAGCCTCACAGAGGTTAGAAGACAGAGGGACTGTGGGGGAGGATTATTGATGGATGGACTGATGGATGTATGGATGCTTTGGTTTGGAGAAAACCTACCTCACATTTCCTAAACGTCTCTGCAGTCACCCGTGGGAGTGGGGATACTGGCCTGCAGATTTATTTTAGAATAAAACTGGAGGTATTATATTCTATGCATTTTCAAAAATGTTCTTTAACTACCAGTATCAGTCGTGTCAATAGCAAGATGACACCACTAGGAGGCCTGGCTGTGATCAATTCATCTTGAATTTTCCTGTATGGTAACAGAGCTAGAATAATAAAACTAATATTACTAGATCACTATACTGTTTACCAGCAACTCAAAATATGTTATATGTTGTATGTTTACATCTATGATCAATAAATAATTATAACTCACTCGTTTGAGGAATGTATTTGTTGCGTATTTATTTCTTGTTACTGTAGTGAATGACTTTACATTCAAATTGAATAATCATCACTAAACACAGTATGACTAAACTAACTCTCCTTTCTGACATTACGTTTCATTTTTTACATTTATAATAGTTACTAGTTGCATAGTATTACTCTGATCTTATCATCATAGTCCTCCCCTTTACAATGTATCACAGAAATATATAGAGGTAAAGAATGAGATAAAATGTTAAGCTTAATGGAGCAAGTGTTGCTCACTGTTGAAAACAGATTATATGAATATACTGATACTATGACTTTTCTCTAATATATGTTTGTACAACTCTCTCTTTATGATTTAAACCCTAAATACCATGTTTCTATAGTCCCATAAGCCAATGATAAAATGATTTCATGATCATCTGTCATCAAGTTGAGTTACTGTAAATACATAGTATTTAGTAAATAGTCATTCTTTAGAGGACTCACTCCTCATCAGGAGGTGGTCCCTCCACATCAGAAACGTCTCATACCACTAAGAGTGCTGATGCACACTCAGACTTCCTGTTTGTGGCTAAACAAACTTTTGGCATCTTCCTCGAGAACTAAGATCAGTTATCCCCAGCATTTAAGATGTCCTCAATTGTACACACATCTTAGACATACTTACGTTGAGTGTCAGAGAGGCAGAGTTTATACATTTTTTATAGATCGTGCAAAAAGAATATGCTTAGAGTGTGAGTCACATCCACCATGCTTTTATAAAAAAAAAACAGAGAGGACAAACTAAACACCTTTTGAGACTTAAAGGTACAGTGTGTAATATTTTGGTTATTTTTTTGTCAATTCTATCTGTAAAAACAGGATTACAAAACAGTTATGTACTGACATGTTTACAAATACATTATTACCCGAATGTATGACTTGCTTTTAGATTACCCTACAATTAACCCTTTACAGGATATTTACATCAGGATGGGGGTCCTCTCTGTGGGGGCTGCCATGTTTTTACAGCAGCCAAGATTGGACATATTAAACATTTTTTGAGCTTTAATGACAACTGAGGGCTGCCATAGATTCTCCTGCATTCTCAGAAGGGAAGGGGTGAGGTGATACAAAACATGCAACATCCCCCCAAAAAGATCACCAAATCATACACCCTGCACCTTCAAGGATGACTACAGGCTTCCACAGGTTCACCTACATTTGAGTGGAAGGGCACACACTGTACCTCTAATATAGGGTGGCAGATATTGCACAGGTGATAATATTCTACTCTAAATGTTTGATATTCTTTTTTATGTGTTTCAATTGTACATCAACACAATAAACTTGTAGTCTGAGTTTGGTCTTTTTATCATAGTCAAATTCATTTCACACCATGTTTCACTGTCATCAAGCAAAACGGAAAAAAAATCAGTCTAGTTTTTATAGTTTGTGTGCAATTTGTTGGAGATCCAAAAAAAAAAATATGAACCTGTGTACCATTCCAGTTCGTACATTGTAATGATGTTATGTATCAAAACAAGAGCTATCACAAAGTTGCACGTGTGAGTGATCAGTGGGTTATCAGTAACTGAAAACCTGGGTGATGTAGTTGGCTGTTTTAGTATCTGTAACTGTTTTGCTGACAGGGCCCATTCAGCGTCCAGTCCTTTGTTGCCTATTCTGGTTTTTCCTGCTTCTCCCCCTCCGACTCTGCTGACCCTTAACTGCATCCTCCCTGCAACCTCATCTTTGACTTCACAACCCATCCCCCACCTTTTAAGACCCTGACGCAACAACAAACGGACACGCACGCTTCCATTAACACAAGAGTGCACACTCTTTTGCTTTCCTCAAACACCCACACAACCACACACCCAAAATGGCCAAGGGTTAACCCCCCACCCTATTCCAAGCCTGAGAGGTCAGAGGACAAAGCACAAGGCAACTGCAGGAATTCTCTAACTGCTGCTGTTTGGTAGCAGTCTCTCAGCCACACACACACCCACACACAGACACACAAAAGAGTTAATTCACATTCCGGTGAAACCAAGTAAAAGCTCAACCAGTCACAGAGAATGTGAAATATCTATTTGCTTAGCAAATATTTGCACATATATACTAAACAGGTTCAAGTGAAGAGGGTGTGTCCTGTTTTTTCTGGCTCTGTTGCCTGATATTCAGGATTGTACAGGTTACTGATGAAACACGTTGAATCACATCATAATTATGGATTTGAGTATTACTCTGTCACAATGGTCAAAGTGGAGGCACGCCGCTGAAATTGTTTCCTTTGTTGATTGTTCTTTTGATTTGAGTGTACTTAGCGGGCCAGACTGAGTTGGTATAAGGGCCGGAACCGGCCCATATGTGTTCTAGGCAAATACAAGTTTAAACAATATCGTGCTTCAGGAGAAATCCTCAAAAGAAATTGAGAAATCCTAAAATATTGGTAAACGTCCAATATATAATATATAAGTCATACAACAACTATGACAACAAACCCGGCAAATCTTTATGTGTAATCGCTGACTTGGCGGTTGTTTATGCCAATTGCAGGTCCCATAATTGCAACTTGGAATGGGAGGGAGGGATGGATGGAAGGATGAATGAATGGAGCTATACAATACAATACATTTATTATCATCACACCGTAAATCATGAGTACCTCACTCACCTCCGGCTCGTTCAGTCTCCTCTTCAGCTCCTGACACTTGCGGAGCTTGCAAATCTGCTTCCCAGTCTTCCGGTTCAGACAGTTTGCACAGGTACCGCAGTTCTCTTTGCGGAGGCAGGGAACGCAGGCGCCACATTTCCTCCGCCTCTTCGTCTGGGGGCCGACGGTGACATCTTGGGAGCCGTTGAAGGGAGACAGAGCGAAGAGCCCAGCCTGCTGGTGCTCACTCTCGATAAATTTGCTCAGGGGTGAAGTCTTCTCGGGGGACTTTGGATTCAAGGAGAGGGTCTGAGCCTCCTCTGAGTCAGAGAACTCAAAAATGTCCACAGGTGGGGGACCAGGCCCGGCCTTCGGAAGGGGCATTGTGAATGTCCAGGGAAATGTCGGGTTCAAACAAGAGCTTGACACAAAGGCTACTTGTCTCGGATTAGTTTTTGATGATGACCATCTATTTTGATAATACCCTTCCTAAAAGGACCATCAACCCCTGAAATCCCCTTACTCACTGTGTCACTGCTATTAACGATGTCTTCCAGTCTGAGCCCCCCGGCAAAGCCTAAATTGTTGGTCTGTATTCAGGTGGCCCTGGAGAATCCAGGTGACAACTTCCTTCAAGAAGTCCATCGCTCCCCCACTACCCTGAGGGATGCTTGGTGGTCCACCGTAATTCAGCCGCCGTCTTTGGAGCCTTGGGGGTCATGGTAGAATATAGCCCGCCACCTGGACACAGTCTGGAAAGGGAGCAGAGACAGCAAAGGCAGAGGGAGTGAGACAAACTTTCAACGTCCATGTCCACATAATGTGAGCAGTGAGAAGACATTGTGGCAAACGTAACACAGCCTGTGTGTGCCTGTGTGCGTGTATCTGTGTGTGTCCTGAATGAAAGCTGGGGGGTGATAAGTTCATGCCAGGGAGAATCCTCTTTGTGTTGTGGTCGCACACTCCGGTCAGCCGTTAATGACGTGTATTGTGCAAATCCTGACCCAGTGTTTCTTTACTACTGCCTGGTTCCACATGTTGCACTCACCGTGCGGTGGACACGGTGCAAAGCAAGAAGATATGCGATAAGGGAGCATATTAAAGTGGTCACGTGGATGCAGTGATGTTAAAGGTGCAGTCTAAAAATGTTACAAAACGGTTGTATGCTTACATTCTCATGAATTCATCATCACCCAAATGTATTATTTTTTCCGATTACCCTTAAAGGTGCAGTGTGTAAGATTTGGTGACATCTAGAGGGGAAGTTGCATGTCGTATGCATCCGCTCACCCTAACATGTATGAGCATGTAGGAGAAGTTATGGTAGACTTCAATTGTCCACTTTTACTATTGTAAAAACATGGCGGCCCACAGAGAGAGGCCCCCCTCCTCCTGTAAATTTACATTAATGGGCTTATTTAAGGGTAATGGAAAAAAGAAAACATTTAGGTGATTTGAAATTCATGAATATGTCAGTATATAAATGATTTGTAAAATCTTTTCAAAGTGACAAAAATGACTGAAATCATACACACTGCACCTTTAAATGAGCCTGTTAGTGTATATTTAGTACATTAGGTGCTGATCCTGTCTATGGGGGCCGTGTTTTATGTTGTGTTTCTACAGTATCCCAGAGTGGACATATTAAAATCTTTTCAGTTTTAATGATGGGTGAGGTCTATCATAGGTTCTCCTGCATGCTCAGAGGAAAAGGGTGAGGATACAACATGCAAATTCACCTCTAGAGGTCACCACATCTTACACACCTGCACCTTTAACTTTTGGAATTAAAGTTTTGATGCGGAATAAACATAATTTAAGCATATATTATTGTTATTGTTTCGTAAAGCATGCTGATATGTTGAATGTTTTGTAAAAATATAAAAAAAATAAACTTAACAAAACGTTGTATTGGTCAGCACGTGCACGCGCACGGCTGCATTAGCTCGTCATCCATGGAGAGGTAGCTGGGAGGCGCCAGCGGCGGGAAAAGCGAAAGGTTACTGGGGTTAATGTCTCTACTGTTGATACTGTGGTGTCTGCTGTTACTGTTAGCCCACTGTGCGTGCGCGTGGTCACCCACAGGGAGCCACCAACATCACAGTGGGGGGGTGCAGTCATGCCACACACACCCATCCGAGTGGCCGGCGAACACACCACATCCCGTGATTGACACGGAGATAAACGCTGCTTATCTCCACCGACATAAAACAAACCCATCACAGACTGTAACTAGGGCTAATTACTAATGACTGTAGGTGATGAACACGACACGTTGGGTGGGTGTGAGTGTGATTTGCATCCACGCGACACGGGAGCGCAGATGCATTTGAAACCCTCGCCATTTAACAGTTTAGTGACGATGGCCTCGGCCCCCGCATTTGCATATGGCTAATTGACGCGTGAAGAAAAGCAGGAATCACTTTAAATGTCGCCTTAAAACATCCATATTAATGCGAGATAACTTACCACATGTAATAACTCTCTATCAACGACAATCCTCTTCACTTCGGCCTCGAGATGCGTGAACTGACTAATAAAAAATAAAAAAAGAGATGCACTTTGACTCAAATATTTCCACTGTGTAAGAATGTTAAAGAAAATGTTTAAATTCTTATCAAAAAACTTCTCCAGTGGATGAAATAGCCAGACACTGAGGAGGAGGAGAGGGAGCCAAAAGTTTTGGTCTAATTACATAAGTAACACTGTTCTGTCCGAGAGAGAGAGAGAGAGAGAGAGAGAGAGAGAGAGAGAGAGAGAGAGAGAGAGAGAGAGAGAGAGAGAGAGAGAGAGAGAGAGAGAGGGTGAAAGGGGTTAAAGTCATCAGGAAGTAATGGAGTGGAATCTTAGCAGCTGGAGCTGGGGGGGTGGGGGGGTAGGGGTGGGGTGGGGTGGGGGGGTTAGATGTCACACAACCAGAGTTAAACTGGTCAGAGGTTTGAACCCCTGAGGTCGTTAGCTGACATGGACTCAAACGTACTTTGTGTTTGGTGGTCCATCATTGTGAGCAGTGCCCCCGTTATGTTTTTGAAGAAGCTGGCGTCATGAGCGGGGTTTAAATCACGCTATGACGTCACTAGTAGGACGGGATGAAGCCTGACTAAAGTCCTACATCCAGTCAGTGTCCCCAGCTGACCAAACCCGGGTAGTTCAGCCGTCTGCCATCGCAGGCAACAGGGCCAGTCTCACGATCCAGAGCCAGATCCGGTCCATAGTTTCCATGAGATTCGGTTACTGAGAGGCAGGCCCGTGGAAGCTGAGCGGATGTAAATAGAGATGGGAGCTCTGGAGAGATGTCTCATATCTCACCCAAGGACCGTGAAGTATTAGTACATAAGAAGCAGAAGTAGACAGCCTCGTGTGGTGCTTCAGAACCAGTATATAGAATCTAGTATTATGAGGGAAAACTGCTGCAACTACTCTGCCACAACATGAAAACAAGTAGCATGTATGACGAGTAGTGATATTTGATGCTGGTCCACTTTAACTGTAGATGAGTTAAAGGTACAGTCTGTAAGATGACTTGACATCCAGGTGCGATGTTGCATGTTGCAGCTGAATGCACCTCACTTCAACGTATGTTGTAAGTAGGAGAGCCAATGGCAGCCTTCAGTCATCATTTAAAGTAAAAAAGGTTGTCAGCGTGTCTATTCGGTGCCAATGGCGCCCCCACAGAAAGGATCTGCTTCTGGAGTGAATGGTTCTTGGACAGTGATTTTGAATAGGTGATACCAGACTCAGAAACTTCAGCTCAATTATTTTACAGTTCATTTCTAGCTTTAGACAGAAATCTACATTTTTAACATATCAACTTACCACAAGCTGACAGGCCCTCCTGTAATAAACTAGTCTTTTATAAATTCTTGGTTTAAACAAACCAAGAAAAAAGTCACAATTTCAGAACCACTAACAAGTGACACGAGAAAAATTGTCAAAGAAACCAAACAAAAACTAAACTGTCAGTAGTATGATGAGCCAGTTGTAATACATCAAATCTTTATTTTTACACGTCACGATCCACTGAAGGCAGGTCAGCAAAAACACAAACTGCAAACCTTCCAACATCTCTTCATAGATACCTGTCATTGGCCTATAGTACAGGTTCAAACATCTGTTTTTAGGTGGAGCATCACATTTATTTCAACCTGCGAGGCCTGAAGATGATGAGCTGATTTCAGCAGAAACCCAGCAGCCTGTATATTTAACACACTCTCACATTGGGCGTTCCAGACCATCAAAGTTGCCCTGATGACATTTGTAATTGTATTTTTACATAATATCTACAAAAAGAGGAAAAAACATATTGTAAAGCACCAAACTGAGAGGGTGCATGATTTCATTTGTTTGCTTCATTTCTTAATCTGCCGTTTGGCCAAATTATAGAATTTATAACAAGGTACTGCACCAATGTTACAGCTTTTCCTTTCAGGGATGGGAAACAGTGTAAACACAAATCATAACTAAGATCACCCTTCATTTTGTTTAATAAATAATAATAAGTTGAATAAAAACCTCCTGAATATACTCCCAGAAACAAACAAGCTTCAGTCGCTCAACAGTGGTTTGACTCACATTCAAACAAAATGTTAGTACCAGCAAATAGTGCATGATCATGGAGGGCTCCGCCGTTACATTCTGATAGTTTCAGAGGGACTGCTCCAGGGCTGCCAACATTTAAATCATCGCAAATGGGCAAGATCGGAGGAAACGGACACAAATACAAACAAGTTGGGCAGAAATGTTGGAGGAATTTCCACCATCAGTAAACAATGGGACACATTTGGACACAGATTATCATTCTGGGAGCTCTTTTCCATCAAATCAAGGAGAATACAAAAGCAGCTAATTTGCCATTTAATTTGTCTTTTTCCTACTAAAGTGTAAGCTTTACCTACCATTCTGATTTGGAAGAAAAATAAGGCCCCACAAGTAAAGATTTACAGCACCTCCAGCCAGTCATTAGCCAACGGTTCAGTTTGGTGTAACACTGTGTTGTAAGACAGAGGTGTGGTTTCATCTCAGGTCCACAGACGTGGAAAACCTATATAACTGGAGTCATCAGAATATGTGAATGGGAGCTGTGGTTTAATTTACTACTGATCCAGAATCTAAGTTCTCTTGTTAACACTCGAGTGTAAAGAGTCATCATCAGAACACCCCTATCCACACAGACAGGAATAATAATGGAAAACTGTGTTGAAGAGTGGAGGACGGATTACTTCCATTGTAATATCAGATTATTAATACCTTTAATTTATGTCTGAAGTGATGTAAAATTCTGAAATTGCTTGGGTTTGATTTAGGATGGGGAATGAAATGATGACTAAAACATGTTCAGTCGTGTTGTATTGAACATTAAGTGCATAAAAAATGGGTTTGACCTAAATATTGTTTTTTAACCAAGAGTTTTTAAGTGAAATGGCCCATTTTTGTACAAGTAGCCTCACTTAGTGTATGTAAATGTTGAAATGCATATACCCAGGGAGCGCATCAAATCTCCTTTCCCCAGTATGTCCTTCCTCAGTCTGATTGTGGTGTGCTCCCGCAGTCAATGAGCAGTAGTCTTTATGTCCGGACCTGAAACTTTCCGGCCTTCGTCATGTACTTGATGCCTTTGAAAGGTTTGTACTTCTCGCCGTACATGTCTAGTCGATTCACCTTCAGTCCTGTTCAACAACAGAGGCACATGTTCATTATCGGGATGACGGTGAATCATCGTCAATAGCTGACATGACTGTATGGATGTACATTTTTGGGGGCGGATTTTCAGGAGGGATTTGTTTCTGCTTGAACTTTTACAGTGACAAAGATTAAAGGGACAGTGTGCAGTATTATCCCATACAGATATGGTGTCTTAGAAGATTCTGGGAATTCATTCAAAACCACATGTTCTAAATAATGTTAAATAACAAAACAAATAATATCCTCTCTTATCCTCTTTGTTATGATTATTTAGAGTAGGTAAATAAACTGCTCGTACAATAAAGTAAAATTTGTCATTTCATGTATCAGACTTGAACACTGCAGTAAGAAGATCTGAAAAGGTCGGAAATCAATTTAGAGAGGAAGCAATTTTCTTACTTTAGCACCATCTAGTGGCTGGTAGGTTTCTATGCAAATTAGACAGCCATAATGACAATCACGTGGTTATCAGCTGAGCAGGCTATGAAATGCTCTCCTCTGTGTGGGGGTAGACCTTCGCTAAGTACAAATGCAATTACTTTTACAATTGTCATTGTGCATGTGTGAATCACACATACAGTGATTAATAATGTTTATGATGTGATAGAATTTGGGGGAAATATAAAATCATTTGGAACAATGAAAACTCACGTAAGTTATGAATAAGTTATTTAAAATGTTTGTGTGTGTGTATATACCTGAGATAGCCATCTGCTGGATCTTGAACTGGATATTAATGCTGGGGTTCTCATCAGGTTTGGAGGCGCCGGCCTGCAGACTCATGGTTCCTTTTAGACTGGGAAGCTTCTGTGGGTTGATCTTACCGACGTCCCATGACAACATCTGGGCAGGACAAGAATAGATGATGAGAATGAGAGCAATGACACTCGTAGGCCATTTGTCGTCAATCCTATGTTTATGCTCTCTACTCTGATTTCAGGTGTATGAACACACTTGGACCAAGTACCTTTGTGACAGGGTCGAAGGTGTATGTTCCCTGAGAGGGGTTGAGGTTGGCATTGAGGACGCCACGGGGCAGCTGACTGCTGACAAGGACCGACTCCACGGCCTTACCCATGGTCTGTTTGGGGCCTAGCGTCAAGTCAAAGCGCCCCTGAGAGCTTCCCTCACGGAAGGTGATGTTGTGCTTGACGTACACCGGGATGGCCACAAGGCTGCGGGAGAATCAGGGCAGCAAAGACGGCTTGTGACTTATGATGCTTGTATTCTTATGCATGCACCTACTGGATACATCGTATCTGGACATTGTAATGAATGGATTATGAAGGCTCGGTCTGATGCATCGATCCATTATGTGATGTAACCGTACTAACTTCTGAGAGCTGACATGATAGGAGAGCAGCCGAAAGTTTCCATCTGGAGGGATGAAGGAGAGGATCCGCTCGGCCTCCCAGCGCTTGAAACGAACACACGGGTGGAAACTGACATCATCCAACAGCCGAGGATTCTGGGAGAAGGGGACAGACAGGGCAGAGTCACGGGTAAAGGAAAATGCATTAATGGTCATTTCTTGAACTCAAATCGTTTTGATGAAAGCAAATCAAACAATTTTACGAGGGGAGGTCGGAGGGAAGTTCAACTCGTAATGTGGATTTCTGTTTCAGCGTCGCAGCAACATCCCCAGCCTCCTAACAGTTGAGTGAGGAGGCAGAGATGTGCATTGGTGTATGTGTGTGTTACTCTACATTGTAGAGTCTACAATCACACTACACAAATCGTAGTCGGCTGGGAACAGATTGATCTGTCCTCGAGCTTTTCCCTGGTTCCAGTCTAACACCAGTTTGTGTCATGACAATAGAAAATGTTTGAGTGGCACAGATGCGGTATGGTCGTGTTTTAGTGCAGTTGAACTCAGAGTGTACAAAATACAAGCTAAAAAAGTTTGAGAACTCACCATAAATGACAGAGTGAGATCAGGCATCCCGGTCAGTTTTACACAGGCATCAATTACACCCTGAATCTCTGCTGTTATTGTGGAGCCTGAGTGAAAAAAGCAGAAGCATAATCAGCAATTTGATCAAATATCACTCTGACCATCATCATGTCGTCAACACGTATGTGCGTGTAATTCATTTGTCTTGTGATCCGTGCAGTGCCATGCCTGATTTATCTATGATAGCATCGATCTCCTCCACCACGTCAAAATACGCTTCATTGTTGGTGTATTTGACTCCGGTGCGTCGCCATGGCACCACTGATAGCTGACCTGTGGGGAGCTGTTCACCAACATTGGTGCTGCCTGCAAAACACACACTGATTTTAATGTAAAAGAACATGAACATTCACTTGTAGAGACACTGAACTCAAAAGGTACAGTATGTAGGATTTCAGGGTTGCAATTTGTAAATACACAAGTGGCTGAGCCATTTGAGTCATTTTGATCTGAAGACAGTTATTTAACATTTTATGTTAAGTAGCGATCACATTTAGTCCCACAATTAAAACCGGCCCCTTGAGGGCAACCATGATGCTGATGTTGCCCTCGGTGAAAATGACTTCGACACGCTGATGTAGAGCAACTGTACCTGTGATGGTGTTGACCATTGTGCGCAGTATGGTCGGGGGCTTGATAAGCTCTTTGAGGATGTTGGACTCTGTGGCCAGTGGAAAGCCATTGTCCAGCATCTCCTCCAGTAGTTCATACACCACCACTACATTGTCCTTAATGGCAGCCTCTGTACACACTCCGAAATAATCCTAAGGTCACAGACAACGCAACGAATGTGATATGTGAAGTCAAAGAGGATTAAGTTAATGGAAAAAAAAAAGAAACAAGAGAACAAGTACCTGGAACGTGTCGACAACTCTGTGCAGAAACTCAATGACGAAGAGTGGTGGCACCTCGCTCTGGATGACCGCCACGAAGTAGATGCGATGTCTGAGCACACTGATGAGATAGTGGTGTGGTGTGGGGATCACAGGCGGGACGTTCTCCGGCTCTGTGGCACGCTCCTGCGCCTCAAAGAAATAGTCGCACACCGAGCGGCTCACCACACTCTTCCAGTGCTTCTCCAGGAAAATATCCCCTGAGGCGTTGACGAGGAACAGGCTGTGGATCATTTTAGCTGGAGGATAGGGAAGCAACATGAACATGAAAATGAGAATCAAATAAAGCAAATGATTGAAACCAACATTTTCAGGAACTGATGCAGAATTCAGGTGGAAGCCATTGATTAACACTTATTTTATGTCTTTGAGGAGTGGTAGTAGGAATAGTACACATACACTAACAAACAAACAAACAAACAAACACACACACAAAGACAAATAGGTAGTCAGATGTGAATATCTGTCAGCAGCTTCCAATACTACATCGGAAAATAAAAGATTTGGCAATAATTCCTATGAAGTCACTGAACTTTTCGGAAAATGAAATGCAAACTGAGTTTAATATTTCACACTTCAAACAAATCCTTTGTTATAAATAATCATGAAAATACGAGAAACACATAGACAACTAAGTATACAGATTGAACTCAGTGCGAAAGATTGAGTTACATCTCATGGTGAAGTCGCATATGGCAACTTAATACCCTCACCACCTTTGTCCCTTCTAAGCATGTCAGAAAACCTATGGCAGGCTTCAATTGTTATTAAAACTATTAAGGTGTTTAGTTCGTCCATTTTGGGCTGCACCAAAAACATGGTGGTGCAAATGGGGCAGCCTTCGAGAGAACCTCCTCCTAATATCAATATCAATATCATATCAATGTCAATATAACTCATTCTACCCATTCATTCTGAGGTAATGAAAACAAAAAAGCATCATGCCAAAGACGGTGTATCTATCCCTAAGTGTTGCTATTAAAGATGCAGTTTACGAGGTGATTTTCTTCTCATAGGAATATAAAATAATCAGACAGATCACTCCTTTCCGGTACCTGTGGCAGCATAGGATGCTGCTTCATGTTATTACAGTGGCCAAGAATGGACAAACCTTTGTATTTTTGACATAATGGTCACATACACGCTTAGAAAGAAAAAGGGAGGCCAGCCATATTCGACTGTAACGTTCAACATCACCTCTAGAGGTCCCCACACCCCACCTACGACACCTTTTACTGTGTAGCACGCTACATAGGTTTAGGTATGGAGCGCTCTCCGAACTCACAGCACCAGCGGTTCCTAAACTACACCGTGTTCTACTGAAGCTAAAATGTCTCTTTCCTCTTCGGACAAACTTGGGGTGGACGAGGAAACATGAAACCGGAATATTCATTATAAATGCGGCGCAGATATCGAGTTCGGTGGCAGAGGCGGCAGCGCACGAGCAGACACAAAGAACGGGAACGTGTAATGGCATTTAACGTGATAGTTTTAGTGTTGGAAAGATAGTGTTTGTATCGCTCCGAGGTTTAAAGGCCTTCATCTCCACATAAGATGCTCCACCACACTCCGCCCCCCCCCCCCCCCCCCCCCTCCTCGCCCCCAGGAACAGCCCGTCACCCGCTACACACCATCAACACACACACACAAAACCACATACACGTTCATTACGTTGCAAATGTCACATCACAAACATAGAAGAATTGTAGCAGACGTACCGACGGCTCTTTCTTTCTCTTTTCCCTCTCGTCTTTCACCGTTTTTTCCCCAATGAAATACTGAGCTAAGGATACAGTCGTCGCTTCCGGTTTGCTGAAGCGGATCGTGACGCAAGGGGCTCTGAGCAGCGCAGCGAGCCAATCAGAAGGCGAGGCTATGTAAGTCCCGCCCTGTTAAGGAAGTCACCGGTCAAAAATACGGAAATTGGTGGAGTTAATGTTGCGTTGTGGTTGGACCATGGAGGGAGAGCGACAATAAACAGCAATACAGCTGCACACTGATTGGCTGTGAGCTG
>JAFBJT010000393.1:0-48524 GCA_016785325.1 Chascanopsetta lugubris
TTGGGAAATCATAGTTTTTTTTAAAGGTGCAGTGTGTAAGGTTTGGTGACCTCTAGAGGTGAAGGTGCATGCTGTATCCATCACCTCACCCTCACCCTTCTGAGCCTGCAGGAGAACCTGTGGTCGACTTCAGTTGTCAATAAAACTCATCAGATGTTTGCCACGTACACTTTTACTACAGTAAAAACAAGGCGGCCCCCTTAGAGAGGACCTCCACCTCATGAAAATATACATGAATGGGCTCATTTAAGGGTAATGGGGAAAAATAAAACATTTAGCTGATTGTAAATTTAAGTAATAATTTTGTAATCTTTTTATAAGTGACAAAAATGACTGACATCTTACACACTGCACCTTTAAACACAGTATTTGAATGTGTGTTTACTGGTTCTTGAAAATATTACACCTGTGCTTCTACAACCAGTGGCTGACCATTATTGGTTTATATGGATACATTTGAAGGTGAGACATGAAACATGTTAATCATATGGTTTGTTACTTACAGACAGGATGTATTTTCACTTTAAAAACAAAAAAGATTTCAAACAATAGGCCTTAAAGTTGCAGCGTGTAAGATGTCAGTTATTTTTGTCACTTCTAAAAATATATAATATTGATATTTTCATGAATATATAATCACCTAGATGTATGATTTTTGTCCATTATCCTTAAATAAGCCCATTAATGTATATTTTGGGTCCTCTCTATGGGGGCCACCATGATTTTACAGTAGCCCAGCGTGGACATGCTAAACATCTTTTGAGTTTTAATAACCGCAGTCCATCACAGGTTCTCTTGAATCTTCAGAAGGGTGAGTGCGAGGTGATGGATACAACATGCAACTTCACCTCTAGATGTCACCAAATCTTACACACTGCACCTTTAAAGAAGTAGATAGTCTTCATAATAGCAATGACAGGAAGGAGGTTAGTGTCATTGTAACTCCCTAAACGGTTTCAATTGACAGGCCAGTCGTGCCGATCTAACTCCGGCCATATCAACACAACATCGACCCGCACGAGAAATGAGGCAAAGCTCAGTCGCTTTGCAAGGAAAGACTCTCCTGCATCTTTGTTGTTGTAGCACACATGTGCCACTTTGCGATCACTTGGTCAAAACCCATCGTTCCAGGGTTCCGGGGTCTCGCTCAAACTGGCGAGGTCTGAGTGTGGGAACGTTCACGGCCACTTTGGTCTGAAACCAGTCAAACCACCAACGCTGCTGCTCTGTCAAAGTTGTTCACGCGAACACTGACGACCTGTACCACAACACGAGCTGCACAGTTGCAGGCGAACTGCCCGTGCCTGTGCGGCAGTAAATCTCCCCGTACCAGCAACGCCTGTCATGGACGCCGCTCATTAGAGATGCAGCCAGGGGGATGAAGTTAGTGTTTTGAAGGAGGCGTCAGAGGAACCGAGAGTGCGTCTAAAAATAAAGCCCCACACTCGACAACTCAGGGAAAAACATGACATCATCAGAGCTCAGATTAGATGTCTACGCATTGGTCTCAAACACAAAGCTGCTGCTTGTAAACGTGGAGTTTCCCCTTGTCTCTTTCGCGCTGACACTTTTAGCGCTGCAAGACCCTGCAGGTGTTACTGAACGTAACTTGAACCTGTCCAGGCCTGGAGCTGAGGAGGAGGAGGTGGAGGTGGTGGAGGTTTCGACTGCAAACCAAAACTCTTCTCATGAAGAATTTTCTCCATTCTACAAATATTCAGATGGTCGTTCTGGACCAGCCTCTGTTATTTAAAGGTGCAGTGTGTATGACGTGGGTGCAATTAATTCCATCCGTGTTGACAGAAGTGAAATCCAAAACACTGATGATTTCGTGTTTGTTTAATCACCTGAATGTACACAGTGCTGTTGTCATTGCTGAGCACATGATTACACAAGCCCTTAGTATTCACATCAGGAGCAAGTCCTGTCAATGAGGTCAGCCACGATTTTACAGTAGCCCAGAATGGACAAACTAAGTACCTTTTTTTTGTTTTTTTTTACTTGTCCTGTTAAGCACCATAGTTTTTCCAACACACTGCAAAGGGACGGGTGATATATTTAGCAAGTATGCTACATTTGAGTAAAATGTAGTTTAGGTTGATATAGTGGCTGATTGACAACATCATCAACAACAGCAGCAACAACAACAACAACAACAACAATGTAGATTGAAGAACAATGTGCAAATATCACTAACTTGCTTGAAAATGCCATTTATCCTCCAAACACATGTGTCTTAATGTCTGTCTGCCTGTCTGACCGCATCATGACTGGTTTTGTACAAACTTGCGCAAACATCATGACAGAGCATGAAGTCACATTTTTGTAGGTACTTTAAAAACAGATGCATTTCAGTGCAACCGGTTGACACAGTTTCCTTCAAGCAGGGCTGTCAAACATAGGGCCCGCGGGCCAGAACCGGTTCACCAGAGGGTCCAATCCAGCAAAGTGTAAAACAACTGTTCAAAAAAAGATTACGTTTATGATGTATTTTCATTAGATTCACAACTCTACCTGTACCTTTCTTTGCACTAAAGCTAAAGGAAGAATTTGGAAATGTCATTGTTCGTAGGTCATTGTGCTGTGATATTACAAGTCCGGCCCACTTCAGCTCACTTTGGGCCTTTTATGTGGCCCCTGGACTACAATGTGTCAGGACTACAATAGTGTACAGATATGAAACCTATATGCTGAGCTGCTAACACCACTGAAGTCCTCTTCATGCCAGCCATGACCGAGACCCTGAGCTCTGAGGGGAAGTGGTTTTGCGACAGTGGAACTTTGCCCTGTACTTTTAGTTTCAGATCTGACGGCTTTGTCACACAAACAAAAAGTTGTTATCTAGAAGATCGGAACTGCGACGGTTGTTCTCCCTTCATGTAGCTGCTCAGAAGCATATATCAGGCACAAGCCCTCACACGCCGCCGTTTACCTCCGCGTTCCCACCGTTACATCAGCGCTCAAGGGCTCACTCCTAAATTTAGACTGTCTCTCTAGACAGACAGACAGGTAGAGTGTGACATAGATCGACAGATGGATCGTAGTAAGCCACCGTGTGTTCTATGTCAAAGGGTACAGTTTGTAGAGTCTTTCAAATGAAAACAATGCTCTAGTTGTTTTCCGTCGTTCCCCCCCTCGTTTCTCTCTGAAGACATAAATAGATGGTTCCGAGCAGCCTGCATGTTTTCAGAGTGTCGACAGGTCTATACGCAAAACTGTACCTCAGTCACTTCAATACTGACATCACCTTTATTCCTCATTCTTTTTTAAGTTTTTAGGACCTCGTGCCAAAGTGCATCGAGGTCCTGCCTCACTTCTGATTGACATGAGAGTGTATTTGCATTGACGAGTTCAACATGCCTCGTGCCTAAGAAGTATGACATGTCTGACTGTGGCAGATGTTTTCATTGTATTTCTTCATAAAGATGCATGAATTCTTCCTTGTAAATTTGTGAAAATGAAAAAAAATCGAAATCTTGTGATTTCTCCAGAAAATGACCCATTACCATCCTGGCTCCGCCCTCCAACACAGTGGCCAGACTTTTGGCCCATATCCCGTCTTTCTGTCAGATTTTGTGAAACGTTTTTGGAAAGTCCCGCTCAGATACACAAACAAACAAATATGCAGAGATTTAAACATGATGTCCAGTGGTTGATGTTGTGGGGGAGATTCCTCATCATGTGCAAAGAGTTAAAATAAAATAATAATAAAATTAGCAGAGGGTTAGAGACGCACATTGTGAATATGAGCCAATGACCTCCTATGGATGTATGGTTCTTTGCAAAAAAATGACTTTGAAAAAAAACTTGACCTTTGATCCCAGAAACTCGGGACGAGTGGGGAGGTAAAGAGTTGAAAATAGATGTGGAGTTGGTGTCCAGACTTTAGATGGAGACACCAGATAACAAGCAGGTAACTGGGTCACAGAGCAACATCTGCATGATGCAGTGATATGAACAGTGATGTGAACCTGGGGTCGGCCGTGGCAACATGAGTGTCTCTGGTTGCGTGGGCAGTGAGTATTTTCCAGCCGGGGTCTGTGTTGGTTTTTTGTTTTTTTCATACACATCATTAATCGCTCGGTGACCCAAGTTTCCATTCCGTGGTTGTCGCAGGAAGTTGCGCTCCGTCAACACTGCGCTTCTGTGAGTCGTCGTCGTTTACAGCTGCACATCATGGTGACGCGCTGTCTCACACACACACACACACACATACAAAATGTCTGCAACCAGCCTGACTTGCCTGACCTGCTTGGTTCTTCCTGCCACCAGGTCTGAATTCCTGCCACATTGCGTTCATACGGAAGAATGTGAAAATGCACACATTTCATACTGTATCTGCATCTTCTGTGCAGCTGAGCAACAGAAGGAATGACGCCCGAATGTCAAACAGATTCCACACAGAGTTTTTCCCCAGTCACAATGAAGTCACTAAAACATCTTTGTTCCCAAAAGCAAAACAAAACAAAAAAAGTCTGGAATTTCATTTTAACATAACCAAATTTGTTTGTTTTGACTTATGTTTTCAATCCTCTCTGTTGTGCTTACAAGGAATTCAGAAAAACTTGAGCACAGACTTCCACGGAACATGGTAGAAGTCTGTGAAAAGGGGTTTAGGAGGAGTGGATAAAGTCTGGTGTGGACCCATGATTTTTTTAGATAAATAGATTAGAATTCAGCATCTTGTTTACTGCAGTAATTCACAAACTGGTGGGCTGTGATCTAAATGTGGGTCACGGCACGTTTTCAATAGGTTGCTGACCTTTTAATTAGGAAAAAAAAAAGAAAATTCTGGTGCTCTTATTTTGAAGAGGATTATTTTATTCATCAGAGTACCATCTATTCACACTCCTTAACAGGAGGTGGCGATGATGCCCTGAAGTGCTTATAGACACATTTCACGTTGTGTTTCATGTGTCCCTAAGATGTACCTTTCATTTTTTGATTAAAATGCAGCTAATTGAGTGTATAAGAGAATTTCCCTATCTAGCATTGCCACCTGCTGGTTGTTTTTGTTTATCACTTTGTGATATTCTCTACTATCTCAGGTTCAAACTGCTCCATCTTTTTATTCAATACATTTTAGAAGTTACAAATGTTCCTGGGTTTGGGTCACGGCTCGTCATTAAGATGTTGGGTCCCGAAGCCAAACCAGTTCAGAACCACTGGTGGACTCAGCCTGAAACTGTCATTTGCCAGCTACATACGACACATACAATACAACACTGAACAATACAACACTGAACAATACAACACTGACAGAGTGACAGTGTTTGCACAACAACTACACAGCAGACATTCACCAGCCTCACAACAGACACAACACTGCGCATACAATGTAACATTACAACATACAACAACATCGCAATACTGACAGCATGTGAATTAGACCCATTTCATGAGTTATCTCTCCAGTAGACTTCATGGATCACGGGCAGAGAAAGAACATTCAATTATAGTATGAATCTGGGGATTTCTGCTGATTTTTCCCTAAATAATAATTCACTGTCTTTGATGAAAATTCAATTTAAGATGATTTGCAAGCATGTGGAATTTGGAGCAGCTTGATTTGATTTAAAGAGGGTTTCAAAGGTTTTTCAAAGATAAGCATGGTTTAATCTCAATATCCGTCTCCTCTGTTTCACTGCAGATTAATATGTGTAATGGATACAGTGAAATGTAACTTCACCTGTGTGTGTGTGTGTGTGTGTGTGTGTGTGTGTGTGTGTAGAAGGATTTGGAGCCAGAGGGCAAAATCTACGTCCTCATCACTCTGACTGGATCTTTCACTGATGGTAAGGCCTCCTCCTCTTCTTCTCATATGTAATTATCTCTGTCCAACTTCTCCCACATTTGTCTCTGCAGTGTGAAACCATGACTGTTTCTTTTCCCCCTCAGGGTGTGACGCAGCTTTTCTGTAACGCGGCTCTAAGAATCTTTTGTCTCGCACCAGAAATGTCTAAAGTGACTGCAATGCCTTCTTTGCATTCCGCTCCTCTTTCCCCGCACACGTCTCCATGTCACAAAGTAACATGAAGTGTGTAGCGCGCACGCCCACACGTTTGTTTGTTCGAGTCAAACTGTGAGGGCCGAGCTGTCACCGGCATCGGCGAAGTGTGACATTTCGGACTAGCACCCTTGACTTGTCACACAAGGAGGTGGGCGAGTGAACTTGTCCACAAATAAACCTCGCACCAGCTCAGACGCGGCGTTGAGTTGTAAGGCCGATGGTATGATGAGAGAGTTCCTGTGTCAAGACATTTAAGATATGGGAGATTAGAAGAATATGTCTCGTCATGTGACCACGGGAGCTGTTTTCATGCAAGTGATGTGAGATGTTCGTCTTCGCTCTGTCAATAAACTGACTTTTCTCTTTTCAGTTGAAAAATGCTGGGTCTAATGCCACTACTACTACTACTACTACTACTACGATTAAAAAATCTTATTATTGTCATTATAATAATACTGTGTATAACAAAATGTACCGTCATCACTGGAGGTAAATCCTCAGTTTTGGTTGTTCTGCTCAGGAAGTCTGGAGTGTGTTCCATGTTTAGTGGAACCGCTCAAGTGAATTCAGAAGAAGAATGTACATCCAGATCTGCTCCCTCTCGTACTGTTTACTTCCTGTGCTAGTTCATGATGTAGCATCTGCAGTTTGCCACACACAGGATTGTTTGTCCACTCATGTAAATCAGATAAGGTGGATGTGACTTTGCAGGTTTGTTGAAAGAGAAGTCCGGTTGAGGGGGTTGGGGGGGGGGGGGTCCTGGTGCTCTGTTTTCTCGAAACCAATTTGATTGACATGGAAATGGAAATCAATTTGATCAAAAAAATGGATCATTCAAATCCATCAGGTTGTTTTTAAGGTTTTATCTTTATGACCCACCCTCAGTTATTTGACGACGAACTTCTCTCCTTTGTTTCCCAGACGACGCCGTCGTGAAAGAGAAAACCTTCAAACAGTTCACCAGGAAGCGTCAGGGTGCCGTGAGACGGAGGATCCACCAGGTCAATGGCCACAAGTTCATGTCCACGTTCCTCCGCCAGCCCACTTTCTGCTTCCACTGTAAAGAGTTCATCTGGTGAGCAGGTCGATCCGCCAGCATGTGTGTGCGCGTGTGTGTGTGTGTTGACTGTAAACTGGAGCTGACTCTGTGTGTGTGTGTGTGTCTGTTACAGGGGTGTGTTTGGAAAGCAGGGGTACCAGTGTCAAGGTCAGTCCACCTCCTTTACTCCTCCTCTGACCTTTGACACATTTTGTGTAAACACACAGTTGTGAGTGATGAGTGTGACCATATCTTTTGCAGTGTGCACCTGTGTGGTTCACAAACGATGCCACCAGCAGGTGGTGACGGTGTGTCCTCGCATGAAGAACCCAACGAAAGAACAGGTAGAGAAAGTGACACCGAAACGTCCATGGTACTTTTTTTTTGTTGTGCATCGTCCACAGGACACCAGGATTGAAAGGGACGAGAATAGTTATTTAAAGGTGCAGTGTGTAGGATTTAGTGGCCTCCAAAAGTAAGATTCCATGTTGCAGGTGATGACCCCTCATGTCAGTCTCCCCCTCTAAATATGTTGGGGAACCAACGGGAGCTACACCTAATATGTAGGAGCCGTCAGTTCTCATTCGCTCACTTTGTCTAAGTTACAGACATGGCTGCCCACATGAAGAGATGCCTCTCCCAAGTGTAATAGATACAATTTAAAGGTCTCGTTCCACAGTAATGAAAACAGCAATTCACTCATTTAGGTGATTATACACTACTGACGACATCAGCGTCATTATTCTACATTCCAACGGTGCCTGTAGGAATGATAATCATTTGATCTGAATCTTACACCTTTAAGGAAATGAGTATTGCAAGATGCAACCTTGTTGAACCTTGTTGTAACCTGATTAGTAATTAAGTCAACACTCAGTTAAGTCGTCACTGGTGTTTCACACATTTCACACAGTTTTTCGTCCATAAAACAGGATGTGCAAAATATGACTTGTTTGACAGCAATCCCCCCCCCCCCNCCCCCCCCCCCCCACGCACCACCACCACACACACACACACACACACACACACCTCCACACACACACACACACACACACACTTCTGATTAACACCTGCAGTCAGTAACTCGCAGCTCTGGTTCCTCTTTCTGTGCTGAGATGGCTGCTGAGCTGGAACACAGTAATCTGCCGTAATTTTCCACACATGCCTCTTCTACTATTTTAACATGCTGCTATAAATACACAGGAGCTTGTTCTAACCTCTGCATTGACATTCGTGGCTAATTTTAACTGAATTTTGCTGAATATCACAAGATTCTCTTTCTTTGGGAAATTCAGACAGAAAAATGCTGCAGCAGCAGAAACTAGATATGACTCACAGAGGCTGAGTGTGTGAGTGGATTTCATCCATTTTAAAAACGGTCTCGCGTCCAGATCATGTCTCGGCCTTCAGTGTTTTTTGTGGTTTAGTGACATCCTGTGGTGAAGTTGAATTGTGCAGTGGTGTACTGACAGTATGTGCCACTTCTCCTCTGCTGCCCACAAAGCAGGGCTTCAGCATCAACGTCCCTCACAAGTTCAACATCCACAACTACAAGACGCCCACGTTCTGTGACCACTGTGGATCGCTGCTGTGGGGAATAGTGCGGCAGGGGCTGCACTGTAAAAGTGAGACTCGCTGCATCAGTCGTGTCAGATTCACGCCGAGGACCTCACGTGGCCTGGCGTCGCCGCTCATGGGCGTTTCTTTCTCTCCTCAGTCTGTAAAATGAACGTCCACATCCGCTGCAAAGGCAACGTGGCGCCGAGCTGTGGCGTCAACAGCGTGGAACTGGCCAATAAGCTGGCAGAGATGGGTCTGCAGGCGGGAGGACTGGCTAAACGCAACACAATTGTACGGAGGCTCTCTTCGAATTCTTGGTCGTTTCATCAAAATGAAAGAGGCTTTCATTTTATTTTTCATTTTTGAAACTTTGTCTTTTCAGTGTAAAAACGCCAGTCAGTCGAGGGCGTCGTCCGACAGGAGGGAAAGTGCCGAGATTCAGCCGCAGACGCCCCGTTTCGGTATTTTAGACTTCACCTTCCTGCAGGTGCTGGGCAAGGGCAGCTTCGGCAAGGTGGGACCGAGCAGAGGAACAGATCGGTGGTCTCTGTCGTGGACGTATGACGGAGGTGGTGACTGTCACGTGGTCTGTCCCTGCAGGTGATGCTGGCGAGACTGAACACCAATGAGCAGGTCTTCGCCGTGAAGGTGTTGAAGAAGGACATCATCCTGCAGGACGACGATGTGGAGTGCACCATGACAGAGAAGAGGGTGCTGGCGCTGGCCTGCTGTCACCCCTACCTCACCCAGCTGCACTGCTGCTTCCAGACACGGGTCAGTACAGATGTGCGCAGCTGTAACCGGTCAATGCGCCTTTGTTGTGAAGGTGTTAACGTCCCAGGGGTGTGAGTGTCACTGGGATTGGAGCAAAAAGGACGAGATGAAATATGGTGGGAATGAATGATATGATAATATAATTATGTTTTGTGAGGATATGACTCGCTCTTTGCTGCCATCAGCTGGTCAGTGTCTTCACTTCAAAGTTTCTCAACTTTTAAAATGCAGTCTTGCAGTTGTGTTTAAGAGAAATATTTGAGCTTTTTATTAGCTGAAAATTAAGAAACATTTATAATCACCCAAATATATGAATTATTGTACGATTGATATGTATATAAACACATACTTGTGTGTGTGTGTGTTGTGTGTATATATATAAACATATGAGTATATAATATGTCAAAATGTAGAAATATTTTTCTCCAAATTCAATGTAAGTCTACATATACATTGACACTAATTCTCAGTCTCAGTGTTGCACAGCATGGTATGGCCAGCAGGGGGCAGCAGTTCACCAAGCTCATATCAGTGAATAAGCGCTTCCTGGCTCAGACAGTTGAATCCTAATCTGCTTTATTTTAGTTTAAACCGCCGCTAACCCACTTTACCTCTCATCAGAATAGATTGACAGCCGTAAAGAATCGACTCCATAAGTCCGGTTCCTTGAACTCATTCACTCATCACGCACACACACATAAGACACAGAGTCAGTGTCTGGCACCGTTTCTGAGTCTCCAAATATGAACCACATGTATTTAAATGTGTCAAAGCATCTCAGGTGGCACATTCTGTCATAGTACCCTTTGAATGTTTTCATATCGGCTCTTTAATCTTGTTTTTTTTGTTGTTGTTGTCAATAAGTATGTGGAAAGAGCGGAGGAGTGTTGTGGTTGTGTCTGTGGTTAAGTAGATAATGTCACTCTCGCGTCCCCTCGTTGATTATGACAGCTTGTTAACAGCTTGTCATCATGATCATTACTCTGAAAACGAGAGGCGTTTTCGTTCACAGAGCAGAAAAAGTATTTTGGTCCAAGACAACTTTATCAGTCCACGAGTCACTGTTATCTAGCTGTGGATTTGAAATATGCCTCAGACAGACTCAGTGGATCAGAGGTGACATTATCCCCTTTTAGAATTTCACTGTACTAAATGACTCTCTATACGTGCATGCACATCATACACACACATGGCGAATGCATGGTAAGAAACGATAACGACACAACAAAACTCCCAATTAACAGCAGCTGCATGGTATCCAAGACTCATCAGGCGTTTCAGATCCCAAAGGGACCACACACTGTTGTCATAGTGTTAGTCTTTGCTGGTTAAAAGGACCAAATGGTTGGAAGTAAGTGTGCACATCATGCATGTCACACTGATGACTTGTCTTCATGAATGTGTGACTACTCACTGCACCACAGGCCACAGATGTCTCATTATTTCGCTTTTAAACTGTCACTGGTATTCAAACGTGATTTCAAATACATTTCCCAAAGCACCTTCAACGATCCACCCACCCATACATCCCCATCACTCTGATTTGCTTGTTCATCATGGACTTCTCAAATGTTATTCATGTCATCTCCGGGGTAGAGAGCCGTTCAGAATCTGCAGCTGAACGTCCCGAACACTTCAGGAAGCTTTATGAGCAGATCTCTTCATCGTGTCCTCCAGTGCTTATTCTCCACAGTCTCATTTTCTGCATCATATATTGACCGGCGCCTGTAATGAGAAGCGAAAGATTAATGGTTTTGATCAGTATGTTTTTTGCCCGGCTGATTTTGAACTCTGGAATCCATTAAAATGGACGTGTGAGATTTATGAGGAGCCCTCTGAGCAATGCCCACTTGTCCTTTGTCATTTTTTTGCAATAAGACTCTCCTTTGAGGCTCAGGAATCAACAGCTGCTTGTGTTTTTGTTTTTCAGGACCGTCTCTTCTTTGTGATGGAGTTTGTGAACGGTGGCGATTTAATGTTTCACATCCAGAAGTCGAGGAAGTTTGAGGAGGCCAGAGCTCGATTCTACACGGCAGAGATCACGTCTGCTCTCATGTTCCTGCACAGCAAAGGCATCATCTACAGGTCAGAGCCGAGGGACAACACACAGCAACTCAATCCAATCTCATGATGCTTTCATATGTATACATAACAGTTTGCTTTATTTACTTATTTTGTCAGTTTGTCAAATTGTAATTTTTTTGAATTATATTGATGTTTTCATGAGCGTATATTCTCAGTATACAAATCAATGTTTTCATTACCCTAGAACAGTAATTATCAACTGGTGGGTTGCGACCCAAAAGTGGGTCGTAGACCAATTGTCAGTGGGTCGTGACTCTTTGACTTGGAAAAAAAAAAATCCTGTGCTTTTATTTTGAAGTTTTTTTTATACATTGTAATGCACCCCGATTACAGTGGGTGGCAATGATGCCCTGTAATGCTAATAGACCGGAAAGCAGACCGGTTAAGAACCATTGCCCCAGACTGACTGCCCCTTTATATTTCTATCAGGTCTCCTCAATAGAGGCCACCATCATGTTATTTACAGTAGCCCAGAGTGGACAAACTAAGAGGAGGCTCCCATAGCTTGGGATGAGATGACATCAATCAGATGCTACATGCAATGTCACAACTTTGATGTCAAATCCTTCACGCTGCACCTCTAAATCAAATCATACCATTTACATATGTAGACGTACGTGTGTGTGCATGTTTTCTGCTTGCATTAGAACAAACAAGTGTGAAATACAGTGATGTATGAGTTTGTGTCTCACAAACTCCATCAGCGTGACGTGAATAATATCTCAGCTGAACCCGGCAACGGATGGATCGTCGACCCCATAGTGTTTGTTCAGCCATTATTTCATCACTTCCTCTTTCAGGGGAAACATTAGTGCAGCTTTTGGGACCATTAATCAGATCAATCTGTCGCCCCCTGGTCTCATCCCATCTCAGCCCTGCTCTCCCTTATTGAGCTCAGGTGGCTCAGGAGGATGACAGAGTGTTTTCCAAAGTTAGAATGTGGAGAAAGCCACTATTTAAACAAAAGGCAGCAAGAGTTTGCCCTCGGGTGCAGAAACCGGCCATGTGCTCTCTCACCTCTCTGTGGTGCCAGATTTGTGCAGTGTCATGTTTCCATGACTGCAGATCAAAGGCGACAAGTGGTATTTTACCCAGGAAATGTATTTTGTCAATTGCCACTGACGACAAAAGATCAGATAAGTTATGCTGAGTCAAAAAATCCGCTGTAACGCCGTGATGCTTTAAAGGTGCAGTGTGTACGATTTGGTGACCTCTAGAGGTGACATTGCATGTTGTATCCATCATCACCTCACCCTTCTGAACATGCAGGAGAACCTATGGTCGACGTCAGTTGTCATTAAAACTCAAAAGCTGTTTAGTGCGTCCACTTTTACGACTGTTAAAACATGGCGGCCCCCGTAGAGAGGACCCGCTCCTCATGTAAATACACATTAATGGGCTCATTTTAGGGTGAGAGGAAAAAATGAAACATTTACATGATTATAAATTCATGAAAATGTATGTATGTAAGCGTTTTGAAATATTTCTAGAAGTGACAAAAATGACCATGATCGTACACACGGCACCTTTAAAATCAGCGTGTACCCTGTTGAATCTAAGACAAGAACAATGAAGAAGCTCCAAAAGGATCAAGGAGATCCAAACTATAAGTCGTATAAGCAAGGTGTAACTAATGAAGTGGCTGCTGAGTGTAGATTAGTAAACAATACATCTATGAATAGTTCTGTAAAGTGCTTTTCGGTGAAAACTGAGACAAACTCAGTGCTCTGTCCTTACAGTGCGATGGCAGGCCCAGGATAATAACAGATTACCACAGACGGCACTGCAGCACTTTATAGAATTGAATGTTCAGACTTTCTGCCCTGTCCATGTTATAGCTGCAGCCCCCTGGCTCTGATACATGAGCGCATTCTGGGGTCGGATGGCAATGCAACGGTTCATCGTGATGATCAGGCGGGAGCGGCCGCGGTGGGATGGGGGGCGGGGTTAGGCATCATGTGAGCTAACCGTAAATCCTGAGTTATATATAGTGGTCCTTGTGTTCTCTGTCAGCCGGCAGCACACAGTCACCTTAAGAGGCCACATGCGGTTCACATGCTGCAACTGAAATAACAAGTCAAACAGCAGCGCACTCATCACAATGGAGGCCTGAGTCGCCTTGCTGCCAGATACAAGTGTCCACTCATGAGTCAGCTGTCGGTACGAGGCTCGTACGATAACACTGGTGTGTCTGTGTGTCCGGTCATCCTAGGAAACAAGTCTTGAAGATTGTGGTTAAAGGTACAGTGTGTGGTATGTAATGATATCAGCAGCATTGTTGACCTGTTGTTATCATTCCGTAAAGTGGGACTTTTATTTTGAAGGCGAAGAAAGCGATGGGCAGGCCCTGTGAACGGAGGCTCCCGGGTCCCAACTGTGCTTCCTCGCATGTAAACATCAATCACGACTGAATCGCACTCACAGGAGATGGAAAGTATTTCAAAGTAAAAGAATATTTTGGCAATTTTTTTTCCAGCATAGTTTAAAACCGTGACGCTCATACTCGGGCATGAAATGCCCAGGTCTGATGGAGGAGAAGCTGTAGTAGCTGTTACTTTTGTCCATTCTGGGCCACATGATTGTATAAAACCTTAAGAGCTCAGGTGAGAGAAATGGAACAGTTGATTCATTATACAGTCACACAACCATCAGTATATTTAACATGTACATTGTCATGCCGTTCTTCCAACTGCACATTGTATCATCTAAATTTGACATACTAGACCTTTAGAGAGATGAAGACAAAGGGTACAAGCAGGGGTACTTACTGTCCCAATCCAAACTTAAACAGAGAAGAGACCCAGTAAATATGTACAGTATGGAAAGCTGATCTATGTCATGCGGTGTTTATATTAATAGATTTACAATTGAGGCGTGTGGATGTGTGGAGGGCTTGACTGTCTCAGGCAAACAAACAATGTAAATGAGTTTAATGCCACTCAATGGAGAACTCACCTCCACCTCAACCCAACAATCCCCTTATGAAATACAATTAGATATTTATTGGATTTTTTTTTACATTCAATTAATACATTAAAACTAATAGATATCAGTCCCTTCAAACTTATTATGCTGCATTTTCTGCCCAACAACAGCAGTAACCCCAATGCAAGCCACGCTATTGTAATGGCATTACATTTGTTGCCGGGATGCTGTTTCTACAGGAAGCTAGTTAAGCTACCCACCAACGTGGACCTGTCCAAGCACAAGCAATGAGACAATCAGAGGAGTCAGAGGCAGAGAGCAGCGCCTCTGCAGATAAATGCACCACCACACACGTCTAAAGCCTCCTTGAGGATGATTGACAGGGATTCACTTTGAATGAGTCCATGCATTGTTTCCCGGTAAATCTGGCATACTATTAACCCTTTCACAGACCTCTGCAAGAGCAACATGAAACCCAATATGAGAAAGTCATGTAGTTGTTATCATGCAAAGCCAAACATTCTGATCCATTTTTGAAATGCATTGATTGTAACATCTTCATCGCAGATCAATCAGGTAGGATGAACGCAACATTTTCAAACTTTCATCATAACACGCCATTTAGAAAAAAAGAAAAAAGCCTGAATTATTCACTGAGACAGCGATTTCTCACAATTTCATGCACAGTGAAAAGCATCTGGAACCACTGTCTACCACATTGTATCACCAAGTTCATGGGAATCCACCCTGTGGCTTTTATTCATTATCCTACCAACTTACAGATGACATCCCAACAAATTTCTCAGCTGGGGGCACAGGAAAAAAATGACCTTATGTTTAAAGTGGGTTTGCAGAATTCACAGCTGACTGAAACTGAGTGATCAAACAGTGGAACAGGCTGAAGTTGTCCCAATGCAGCCCGATGTAGTATTATTCTCTAACTGCAGTCAAATACGGGTTAGGTTGGTGCGTCACAGTGTTCGTCAGCACTTCCTCTTCTCTTTCTTGGAAGTTTTCATGTTACTTCAGGGCTTGCTTACATTCACTGACTCAGTATTGTCTCACTCCAGATGTTTAGTGTCACTGTTGAATCCACAGCAACAGACTGACCCACTTTTCACAGAGTTCAAAGTCCACGACAAGCTTGTTCTCCCAGCATACTGAGGCGGGGGGTTCAAGGAGCAGAGGAGCACAGGGGGGTTTGCATAAACCGGTGATATACAGCTGTGTGTGTTGGTGACAGGCTGCTGGTGAAACTGAAATGCACAGTGCAGGGAAGTACTTCAATACATTTGTAATCATTTGCAACACACACAGTTAGACATCAATGATTTACTGCCCTTGTTTTATTTGATTTTTTTGCAGGATGCATGTTTTTGGGTTGTCCTTTTACTTTTACTTACGAATGCAATATCCCAAGAATATCGTGATGGAGATTCCCCTTATTTTCTACACGCGTGAGATGAAACTCAGGAATGAGCTGATGTCAGTGTTTAAAGGTCGAGGTCCAGGCTGTTGTGACCCTATAAAGTTCATCGTTTGCCTTGTGAACACAACATCTTAACAACGCCTGGATGGAATGGCTTCGAAGTTGGCACACGTGTGCAGCTGGACTTATGGGTGAACTGATACAAATGTGGTGGTTGAAGGTCAAAGGTCGTGTTCACTGCAACCTACAAATGTATATCGATATTTGTAAGGTGTACGTATGATTTCTTAAAATTGGATACAAACATTCACCTGGACCGAATCTTAATCTTACTTGTTTTGCTTGTCACCGGTCAGTTTTTGCCCAGTGGCACAATGTACAAAGAACGCCTGAAGAGGAGCTTTTTCGTAATTACTTCTAACGTGTCTCAAGGATGAACGGGATAGAATTTGGCGATGTAAGGCAAAGTCAAAGCGGCCTCGCTAAATTGTCTTTTTGTATATTATCCCCCTGATCTGCTTTCAGCTTGTCCACTCACATTTTTGCTTCTGTGCCAGTGCGGATCTGGAATGATAGTAATGCATGTAGATTAACCTGTTGACTGAGGCGTACAACCCTGGGGCAGTTCTTTTTAGTTTCAGTATTATATTTATCCCTGACATGTTGTGAACCCTGGACTCTTACACGGCTGAGTTGCCACGGGCTCAGCGCTGCTCTTTTTTGGCCTGTTTGGCTGCGGGAGACAGTGAGTGACCATGAGTGACTGAGCGTGTACGGCGCTTGTCACGAGTCAGTGTTACACAATCGGCTTACGTACGCTAGAGAAGAGTAAACCAGATTAATCCGACCCGAGCAGCACTGCTTGACCGTGACTTTGTCTCTTTATGCGCTCACAGTCTCATGGTCACCCAGTCACCGTGTTACTATTACTATTTGTCTGCAAGTAACAGGAGATGGAATGGTTGCCTCAAAGTTGAATCTTTATTGTTGTCCTAAATGTTCTAAGGAGTGGGTTAAAGTATCATCTATCTGCTTTTACTCAGGTTGTCTGTGTAAGATGACTCGAGTGTAAAGTCGAGTCGCCTGATCAAAGTTTACATCTCTGTGGCTTTTATCTCTCTGTCTCATCAGCACCAGCTGACAGGAGCTCGCTGTTCCAGGTGTTTCTAATGGGCACACACACATGAACTGTGAACTTTATGATCTTTTTAGCCGATGTTAATGATTAAGGCCCAGTGTTATTTTCTATTCATGTCTTCATTGTTAACATCAATCCGTAAAACAAGTTAAAAACAAAGTGTGTGCCACATTCCGTTAATTAACCGAATAGTTCTCCCCAGCTTTACAAGTGAAAAGGTTTTGTCGACTATGAATTAAACCACTTCCTGTAAACCAGACAGTGGCTCAGGGCAGACATGGGCAATCCACGGTCCTCGGGCACAGTGGTTTAAAGTGGCCCGCAAGCTGGAGTCCGAACTGCGCAGTTTTACATGCAGAAATATCTAGAAAAGATTCGATCAAAATTGCCAAAAGATGCTTTTATTTTGAAATGCCCCTGTTTCCTATGTGTGTGAGTCTGTCATGCTTGGTGTTGACATGACTGGAGCAGTGTTGTGACGCAGCTGGAGTGGGTGGAGAGTTTCATTTGTTTGGATATGGATAAAGAGGTGGATGGATAATAGTGATGAAGAGCCCATAGTATGTTTTCAATAACGTCATCTAACCATAACAGGAAGTGTCAGTATAACAAAGCTTGTTTGTCCCCTGGTAACAATCTGAGTGTCTTACGTGGCCCCCTGGGTAACATAATTGCTCACCCCTGGCTCAGGTTATTCCTCCTCTGTGCTTTTTTCCCTAAGTGGTCAGTGAACACATAAGACCCTTTCTGGCTGCTATGTAACAGTCAGTGAGTTGATTCCTGCTGCCATGGAAACGGTCCTCAGAGGACCCGCGCGTCTTTTTTCACCTCTGTCCGATGCAATTAGTACTGGCCCCTTCAGGCTGTGACCAGAGGCTTCACTTTGTGTTCTGTCTTTTCAATGGCCCGAGGCCTTTGTCACATATCGATCCAGCAAAACAAATATCCCATATTTTTCTTTCTCTCTGTTTCTCCCACCTCACAGGGACCTGAAACTGGACAATGTTCTTCTAGACAGAGATGGACACTGCAAATTGGCAGATTTTGGGATGTGCAAAGAAGGCATCTTTGAAGGTGTGGCCACGGGAACATTCTGCGGGACTCCAGATTACATCGCGCCAGAGGTTGGTTCGCACACTCTGATAAGGGATGAAGTCAAAACAGCATAACACAGTGCAACAACATTGTACAATTACTATGCGACATGAATAGGCTGTAGCCCCGCGGTGTCAAACATACGGCCCGCGGGCCAAAACCGGCCCGTCAAAGGGTCCAGTCCGGCCCACAAGACGCCTTTTCAAAGCGCACAAATGACAGAAAATTCTTTTATTTTGAAAATACTGCAATTTTACACTAAAAGTAGCAAGCAAACTGTTCATGCTGGAGGTTATTCATCGTGTTTTGTAAAAAGCTGGCTCCTTAAAATTTGGAGCTGTTGTTGTTTATAGGTCATTGTGCCGTGATCTCACTGGTCCGGCCCACCTTAAATCACATTTGAGCGTATGTGGCCCCTCAACTAGAACAAGTGCAACACCCCTGCTTCAGACTAAAGACTAAGGGTAGAAACTGAGATGAAGGGAGCGTCACCCTAGCAGCCTGATACAACAGCTCTCACTCAGAGCTCGTCTTTTTTTTTGTTTATTGCACATTTCCCTTTTGTTTGAAACACAACGTTATAATCATTGAGTAAAATCGTGGTGTGTGTGGCTGCCTGGTGGTTGAAGACAGACAGACCACAACAGGGAGCAGCAGTGCTGTTCAACATCCATGTCTTTGTGCTGGCACACATTACACACAGTCACAGGTGTGACACAAATGCAACACACATGCACCTGATGTCACTTTGTCATGTGCACCCCCCCCCCCCCCCCCCCCCCCCCCCCCCCCCCCCCCCCCCCCCCCCCCCCTCCCCACACACACACACACACACAGACACACGCCCCTTTTCTAACTCAGGACATTTCCATGTCTTTTGCTCCAGACAGCAAAAAAAAAAACACAACCAGCTTCTTTTGGCAGGTTCTCCGAGTTCACTGAGTTTCCACCCTCTCTCTCACTCTCTCCCTCCCCCCCTCACTCACACCACCTCTCCACAAACAACTCCGCTGCCCGTCATTCCGAGCTTCCTCCTGGCTACCTGCACCGCAGCACATCTGTGAGGTCGGCTCGCGAAAGCCACTAAATCTCCTCATCGGAATTCAGGTCTCACTGCCGGGACTTGATTTCCAAGATGAAGGATTATGTGTGTGTCCTCGTGTTGGAGAGGTTCCGTGCCTGGATTCATTAAAGGCCTCATTGATGCCCTCAACCCCCCTGGTGGAAACACTCTTATAAAACGCATCTGCAAACCTAGACTGTTTGCTTGCGCAGTAAGACCGTTATCCGAGCACCGATGACCGTGACCCTCCCCCCTTTAGATCCTGCAGGAGATGCTTTACGGCCCCTCGGTGGACTGGTGGGCCCTGGGGGTGCTGCTCTACGAGATGCTGTCGGGACACGCCCCCTTCGAGGCCGAAAACGAGGACGACCTCTTCGAATCCATCCTCAACGAGGAGATCGTTTACGCGTCCTGGCTCGGCACCGAGGCGGTGAGCATCATGAAGGCGGTGAGTCTGCACCCGTGAACTCCGCAGTGTGTCCATAGTGGGTGATTCAGCAGCACGTCACGGTGAATGAGGCTGGGTGCAGGTGGAGGAGGTGTAGTATTTGTGGTTTTGGCAGACGTCCCCTTCTCCTCGGACCACCGCTGTCGGACTTTGTCCACGTTACACAATGGCGGGAATTGTTTGTTTATCCCTTTTTTTTTCACGTTTTTTTTTATTTTTAGTTTAAGAGGAAATCAATGTCTCTCTGTGGGGCATGATAGTGTCACATGAGTCTGTGGGGGGATGTGGAAGCTCTGCAGTGTACACCAGGGTTTGTTATTTGTTGCCCTTCAGACCAACGGACTGCAGATTGAGTGGCGGCCCTGTGGAGCGGTGCCAGCCAGCTGTTTGGCCCTGGTGCTCTTACATAACTATATTAAGGCATGGTCGGCTGCCCGGTCACAGCACACGGGCTATAAATACACCTCCTTCTCCTCCTCCTCCTCCACCTTCTCCTCCTCCTCCTCTCCACTTCCTCCTCTCCTTGCTCTTTCTCCCACATGCTTGAAAGAACATGGGACCAATCCCCCTCCCGCTGATTTGGGTTGCCGCTCCCGCTGTCGTACGTTACGTAAAGATGTCGGGTATATCGGCGCGAGGGGATTTGGATGCTGCGGCGCTATTTATATTGAAGGTTGAGCCGTTGCAAGGTTCTCCATGTTCCTAGACAAACAGGTTCATGGAGTTCACTTAACGTGTCGTCCACGGTTCAGTGAGAATCGAGATCCATTGACGATATCAACTATGTTGAGTTTGTTGGGAATAACGATAGCGCACAACAATAAAGCACATTCATGTAGAACTACAGACAAAAAAAACGTTAAAAGTGAATATAGATCATTATAATTGTCACAATAGATTTCATTTTTTTTCTCATAACTTCAAATGTTGCTCCTTTTGGCATTGGTTGAACTCTTACAATCCTACATTTTGAAGGATTCAGTAGCAGCTCACCATTTCCATCCAAACACACAGGAGAACTTACGGTGGCCGTCAGTCTTCACTGAAAAGTGATTATTTTGCATGTTCGAGGCAACTGCAGAAATGTGGTAGTGCAACATGGTGGCCTCAGTGATGAAAATGTAAAGGTGATTATACTCAGCATTAATATCTTGTATGACATCTCTATTGACAGAAACAGAAATAATGTTACCTAAATCTTACACACTGAACCTTTAACACATTTTATAAACCCAAGATAAACAAGGACATGTGTTATTTCGCCTTGCTGTATGATACATGCATAATACATAATCAATATACTGGTATATATTTAACATTGGTCCTACTGTAGTTGATGATACTGCAGTAATTATAGATACTTTATCAGTGGCCAGCCTCTATAACACAATGACTTCAATGGTTTCTGTGAAAATACCCTGATAACATGTGAATGCAGATTTTGTTTATTTTGCCTTAATCAACTGACCACGTTGTATCAGACGGTGAACATCACAAAATGATTTCAATATAAACTATTGAATTTCTCAGAGACATGGCCACGGATATTTT
Source organism: Chascanopsetta lugubris (assembly GCA_016785325.1). Taxonomy (NCBI): domain Eukaryota; kingdom Metazoa; phylum Chordata; class Actinopteri; order Pleuronectiformes; family Bothidae; genus Chascanopsetta; species Chascanopsetta lugubris. Next base: position 21,118 of record JAFBJT010000393.1, read on the forward strand.
TTCCAACTAGCAGCAAAAAAAAAAAAACACAGATACAAATTTGTCATGATACAAAAACATCGAATAGCAGGATTCAGGAAATGTATCCTATTTTTCGTACGTGATTAAAAGTACTGACGAGACTTGTGGTTTCACGTCAAATAATTTTTGCATAAAGAATCACTTCCTGCTCTGTGCTACTCCACTGTTGAGTGGAGTGGCACAGAGCAGGAAGAGAGAGCGGCTTTGACGTGTACAACTGCTGACTTAGCGTGATCGATGCCGAGGATGGCACAGCTGATGCGCTGCCATGGAATTATGACATCATCGTCCGTGGAACAGTCTGTCCTCAGGTTTGCGGCTGGTGGGCACTGAACCCACTGACCCTGCTGGTCTGTCCAAGTGGATTACACTGGTGGAGTGGGGTGGTTTTTGCCTTCACCAAGGATGTACGTTTTTGTCTGGGGTTTTTTGCAACGTCAGCGAAAAAAATAACATTTTTAGGACTTTTGGTTTTTTGGACTTTTTCGTGTGTGTTTAGATAGATAGATATGTCGAATCTGAGTTAATACAATGTAGCACATATGCCAGGTCAATAAGTGGCACTGGAACTTTTCAGTCCACATCAAAGCCCTCTGGCTTTGCTTGTTTCCTGCATCATTTGTTGAAACAAGGCTTTTGTTGTTTGCGGTTCTTTTATTCTACACTGTTGCTCGACTGCATAACGCATCCAGTGCCTTCAGTCCATGTGATCATAATTAAGGCTACTTAAAACGATGAAATGATGATGTCATGTGACCAAAACTCAAAAAACACTTGGCCCTGGCAAATTCAGTCGCCGGTGTTTCCATGTGCACATCATGTTTGCAGGATAACACCAGAAACCACTGCTGGGATTAACTGGAAACTTTGCTAAAGAATGCTGAGTCATGGAAGAACCCGCTAAATTTGGTGTTTGTCTTTTCCATTTTGTGATCGACCATTTTTTTTAACATTTTAGGTGAATGTTCTAAGAAGAGGGTAAGAGAGGGTATTGATTTTATTGCGCCTCTCACAGGTGTGCACTCTCTGCCATTCTAGTTTTGAAAATCACCTCCAAACTACTTGATCAAATTCCTGCCTGCAGCTACAGATCCCAGTGCGCAGCTGCACCGGCTTTAGAACCCACTGTTTGTATACTTGATCTGAGAGACATGTCTCCGGGTTTTCTGTTGATGTTGCTACAGGATTCAAGTCTCTGCAGGTTCGCTGTCATGGCAAAGCTGCTCAGAGATGATTCCAAACACGGCTGTATGTTTCTGAAAACAATCAGCGTGCAAGGGGAATATGGGATTTCCGAGTTGGGGGATTAAACTGCTGTGAAACCCCTGAGAGATTGAAAGTTCATCCGCTCCTCTTTATCTCTCATCCGCTTGTTCTTCTTCTCTAAACTCTCTCCCCTTAGATGCTTCTGTTTACAGCTGTTTAGGTCCGGGTGAGTTAGTGGTGTTTGAGGCGATATGGCCACTCGCATTAATCTGTGGAGTGACTTTGAATCGAGGAGGCTGCCGTCGCTGCTCAGACAGACGCTCATTAATCTGTTGGGTTCTGGTCTGAGTGTCGCCGGCTGCACAGAGACGAGCGTGTATGTGTGTGTGTGTGTGTGTGTGTGTGTGTGTGTGTGTGTGTGTGTGTTCTGTCCAAAACACAACCACTCTTTGTTCATAGAGGAGAGCTAAACCTGCATTTCCCACCCCCATCTTTAAGTTTGTTTAGCGCGGGCGTCTCCCTCTTTCCTCCGCCTCCTTCTGATCTTCAGCGGGAGAGGAGCGGTCAGGGTTCAAAAGGTACTTCTCTTGTTCCATTGTTTTGCTTTGCACGGTACCAGGAAGCCGAAGCCTCCTGCTTTACTGAATTGATTTGAACTGCATGCTGCTCGGTGGGAGGTGCCAGACGCTGTGTGTGTTGATGGGAGGCGGGGTTTGGCGGGATGTCTCCTGGACCCCGTCCAGTTTGGCCTCGCTCCAGAAAAATCTTGCCTGATCTAGTTTGAACAACATACATCATTTGTCCTGGCTTTGAACAGGTTGTGAAAGTGAAATCTGCTGAATTCAAATCCTGTTTCCTTATTAGCTCACATTCTCATTATTGTTGTTTTCCCAAACCTTTTTGTTTATTCTTTTCTATCTTTTGTTTCCACAGTTATTGACCAAAAACCCGGCTCGACGTCTGGGCTGCGTGGCCTCCGAGGGCGGAGAGAGCGCCATGATCGCCCATCCCTTCTTCGCCGATATCGACTGGGAGAAGCTTGAACGCAGACAAATGGATCCACCTTTCAAACCCAGGATCGTAAGTCACATGAGTCATTTTATTGATGGTGTGATAATGTGTGTGCAAGTGATAATGAAGACACCCGATAGTGATTAAGTCATGTTCAACCACTCATCCAGTAATCTGGGTTGCGGGGGTATTTCCACCATTACACTTAGGGCAACCGTTCGGCAACCAGTGTCAGGGCACTGCAGCAGGGTCCGAGTGGGATTTGAACCAGTGACCTAACCACTGAGCCTCTGCCGTCAAGCAGAGATCATGCTTGTGCGTTCATTTCTACATCTTCTCTTTCAGAAAACACCGGAGGACGTCAACAACTTTGACCCAGATTTCACTCAGGAAGAACCCACCCTTACCCCCATGGACGACCCCCTCATCCCCCACATCAACCAGGAGGAGTTCCGGGATTTTTCCTTCACCTCTCCTGAACTGCTGGAGAGCTAGAGTCTCCTCAAGGTTTTGTTTTAAGACAATATGACTGACACGTTGGGCCGGAGGATGCACACGACAGGGTGATCGCACACGTTCACCCAAAACTTTCAAGCACTCCTGTAACGCATTGGAAACTCTCACTGGGACACATTCATGCAGCCGTCTGTGCAGAAATTAAACATGGTCAGCTTTTTTGTCATTCTGTACAGTTTTGGAATTTTATATTACGTTTAGATGGATGAGTTAGATTCCAGCATCTTGAAATGAAAAAGCCAATTTTGCAACGTCATGGTTTGGTGTCTCATTTCTTAGAGTAAAGGAAAAAGGAAAAGAGCCATTTTAAACAGCGATTTCCCAAAAGAGTGGATCTGCCAGTTAAAAATCCTGGAAGGACTGAATGAGCCCATGGAAATAGTTTCTCAGTGACGTGATGCTCGTGTGGAAAAATACAAACTCACACAGACCAGCGCACACTGGCTCAGTTAGAGCCGAGTCCCTGGGCTTTCAAAATAAAAGGCTAAAACTTTTGGTCAGGAAACGCCAAGAGGGAAACTATCACTATACATCCAGCTTCATAGAACATATCAATTAGATCAAAGTTTTAACTAGGACACCTGTTATAGAACATATTTTAGCCACTGCCTTTAATGAAATGACATCTTCATACCTGAATTTCAAATTTGCAGAGTCCCAGGGCTTTCAAAATAAAAGACTTCAACTTTTGTTCGGGAAATAGCAAGAGAGAAACTATCACTATACATCCAATTGGGTCAAAGCATTGACTAGAACACGTATTACCTACATATCACCGCCAATGGCTTTCATGAAATGACATATTGGCGCGTGAAATCCAAATTTGCCTGCCCGACGCTTTTCATCAGAAATCATGCGCGGAGAAAACTGAGAACAAATACAGAAAAATGCATGTTTCATCCGTTCATCTGTTTTGGTGATAATCCCTTCAGCAGTTTCCATGTAATTCTTTTAACAATCAGATTAACAAGTAAACACAACATCCTATGTGTATGCGAGATTAAAATCTAAGACTCCACTCTCCGGCCCGAGAGCCAGTTTTCGGTTGAAGCTGATTTTTGAGATATCGGTCACGTCCTGTTCACACTTGGCATTTCTCTCACTGATGTAAAATTTTATCAACCAGGCATTTTCAGAATGATGCAAGATTTCATCCGAAGTGATGGCTGTGTGCTGAATCATCCGCTGCGACTGCGACATAGTCGTCAGGTTTCACTGTCACTACCTGAACAGGGTGTTTGGCAGTCGCCCGTCAGATGTGACGATCAACAGACACAGTCAGCGAAAGTTCCCGGGTCTGTGTGTCAAACTGCCTCACTCATGGGAACCGACACGGGGGCCACTTTGAAACACTCAAATCTGGGAATGTTGCGCGTCGAAGTCGCCTGTCTGTGACAAAACAAAATGGAAACTGCGGGAGATGAGTGTAACTCCACCCCTACAGCGGAGCGCCACGGGTTCATGGTGTGGTGGAGGCCTCCTGCTGCTCGTTTTGACTTCGTGAACCTTCAGAGAATAAACAGGAAACCTCACAGCGTCACGACCGTCGTCTCCAGTAGAGACAGGAAGATACAATCGTGGGGGTGGGGTTTCATGTTTTTGTTTTTTTCAATGCCATGTTATGAAGCAGCAGAGATGAAGACGGTTAAAACAACAATCTCCAAGAAGGAGAAGAAGAAACTTGTATTTCGTTGTGGGATCGCAATGCTCCGTCGGTGTCAAACTTGCCCAGACATGACCGCGGCCGACCTCGCAGGACGGAGGTGGCTGTTTCCTGTTAGTTGCAGGGAGGAAATCTTCAGGCAACACATCGCATCTGTTTATCTCCTCAGCCCACGACCCTTGCGGAGAGAGATTGTTTTAATATGAACCTGAAAACTGTGTCACTGTAGTTTGGCCTCAAAACAAATGGCTGCATGTTTGTTTCTTTCAAATACTTTCAGTCAAGTTTACTTACACAAGAAAAAAAAGTGCAATTGATCATAGAGCTGAACTAAATAAAGGAATATCAACATCTTTAATTCCATAATGATTATCTACAATACATGATCATTGAAATTGAGTACTTCAATTCAATTTCAATGAATTCCAACTACGTTAAATTTCAAGTTTTTCAGAAGAGCCAGTTCTTCAAGTGTGAACAGTTTCAGAATATCCTTTTTTTTTGCACGAAAACAAAGGGAACAATTTGGAGTTGTCATCGTTTATAGGTTATCATGCTATTATATCACTCATCCGGCTCACTTAAAATACTGAAGATTTAGACATATGCAGACTCAACAGGCAATTAACCGTAATCTCCGTTAAGCTGTCCGTAACGGACGTTACGGACGCGGTGTGCTACACACAGATATTGGATTACATGGCTTATTGTTTGCCCATTAACGTGGCCCAGCTCCGGCAGCTTTCCTCAGGTGATGTCTGGATAAGAGGAGAGATTGAGGAGCCCTGTCTCAGCCTTCATTACTGGGACCTGCTGATGGCTGCCAGCGTTGCAGTCAGATTATGGATCGCACCCTTTGTGGAAATGATTTGCACTGATGGAGTCATCACCCAGGAAAGTAAAGCACAACTAACCGCACAGTCACCAATCATATCCTGACAATGTTGTTGCAGCTATTCTGTTTCAACATTTCCCTCTCTGAGGTGTGGTTATGTTTTAATACACAGTTCAAACTCAAAAAGACAAACGAAATGTTGCACAACATCAACATGCCTCAACAAGCGGTTCAATCTTTTAGCAAAACAGGGATCAAATGTCGACCTTTTAGTTCGGACAGGGATGTCAAACGTGAGTCCCGCGGGCCAATACGAGCCCGGCAGAGGATTCAGCAAAAATGTCTGAGAAGACATTAACTGCAGTTTATCAGTAAATATAAACTGCCATTTCAAAATTGTCCACTAGGGGTAGCATACATTAAAAAAAAGTCTTTCCATGTGTAAATGATAAACTGAGGCATAATATTGATGAAATTGCACGTTTATTTCTTAAGAAATGTCTGGTTGTTCATAATGTAAATTTGGACAAAGGTAATATTTTGGAGTTGTTGTTGTTGTTTATATGTTATTATTCTGGTCCGGCCCACAACCCTGAGTTAGGACAACCACTCTTACCCCTGTGCCACAGCTTCATGTGATCATGCCCAGCTCTCACCTTTCCGCGGGGACAAATAGCTCAAACAAAAGAGGAGCCAGCTCCTTATGTAAATTCTGAACAACGATAAGTGACAAAATAGAAAAAGTCTTGGCGCTAGTGACTAAGATTGACTCATTGTTCGCCTCTGTGTCTAAGTAAAACCAGTTAGACATAAAAAGAAAAACACTCACCTGTCTGTGATGAAATAGCAGCTGGCAACAGCCAGAGGATTTATTATGTGCACCCAGCGATGATCAATACAACTGCCACCTCCATAAATCTTATATGGTTCACTTCAGACTCTCTTGACCAGCGAGCTTCTGTCTGCAGCGTCATTTGAAAAACACAACAAAGGACATCTATAAAAGAAACACAAGTGATAACCCCAACAACGAAGTACAAAAATTAGTTGGTAATAGTTTATTTTGAGATATGTTACATTTAGAGTCTCTATATAAAGTGTATGAAGTGATACAGGTCAAAACCCAGCAGCTCCCAGTATAAAACTATAAAGTTTGATCACTACTCTCTAAACTATTTTTTTATCCACAGGCCACATATGCCCATATTGGATCTCAAGTGGGCCAGACCAGTAAAACTGTAGCGTAATAACCTATAAACAACAACAACTCCAAATGTTTCCCTTTTCTTTAGAGCATTAAGTTCAAGTACATTCTGAAAATATCTTTTCTGTCATTTTTACACTTTGTGAAGTCACCTCGTGGGCCAGATTGGACCCACTGGGGTCCGGTTTTGGCCCATGGGCCGTGTGTTTGACACTTCTGCACTCCATCAACTTTTATAATGGCTAGATATCATAACTTCCATGTGATTAGGGTTTCAAGCAGAAATGATGTTGACTCTTTTAATAAGATATTCTGAAAAAAATGCTGTCTGAATGAACCTAGTCTGCTTCGTTTCTTCACAGTCACACTCGTGTTCACAGGCCAAAGAAATGAAGACATTGTGATGAGTCTACAAAGTCTGTCACATTTGAACTCAAGTCTTGAGTTTGTTGCTCAGCCTCTCACACTGAGGTGTTGTCCCTCTCTGCCAAACGCTTCTGGGAAGTGACAACCCAAGCTCCCTTTGACTGTCACTGCCAAACTTGCTGTAATGGGCAAAATGTGCAAAGCCAGGGTGTTACAAGGCTGTACAGCAAAGAGGAAAGTGAATGGGCGGAGATAATGACTTGGGTGTTCTCCTTTTTAAAAGTATAAGAGCTGGCATGTCACAGGTGACATGAGGAAAGACCAAGTATGAGCAAAGTGGAGAGGGAGGAGGAGCCTGAGCGGGCAGATGACGGGAAAATTACCAAACCCATCTGCCAACCAGTCGGTGCATGTAAGGTCCCACAGAAATCACTCGTGTTCACATCTGGATAGCTATTCTACCATGCACTGGTGGAACCAACCAAGCACCATCTTCCTGTTTTTTCATGATTTATGGGTAACACACATTTCCTCATAATGTTGTACATACAGTTGGGGATCGTATAATATAACGTAATATAATATAATATAATATAATATAATATAATGTAATGTAATATCTACATTAAAATGCTGATGTATGTTTTTTTTTACACTGCAACTCTAATGGTTATAGTGACCGTTGATGGTGGTGGCTTAAGTTTCCTGTGCGCGTCCCCACCGGTGGAACATCATGTGATTGCGCGGCCCCGCTGTGAGCAGGGGGAGGAGTCAGAGGTGTCGGCGTAAGCAACACAGCATTGTCTCGGACTGTCTACCCGTCTCCAGCGTGGCACCGTAGACCAAAGGAGGAGGAGAAACGTCTGACTACAGCAGAGGAAAGCGTGATACATTTTTTTTGACAATACACAAACGCCGTTAAGTCGTATGTTGACTGCCTGAGGATTTATCGAAACACTTCATAGAAACCGCGGGATTTCGGTTCATTTTCTCTACGGGTGCGGATACAGCTGGATATCGATAGAGACTCAACTCAGGTCTTTACGTCCTGACATGGACACAGGAATTGTACCCGAAAAGAAAAGGTAACGTCGCCGCCAGCTAATGCTACGTAGCAGGCTAAAGTCGTGTTTATGTGCTAGTTGGACAACTTTCTTAACCTATTCGGACTTGGTCACACTTACTCTTGTAACATTATGTGTTTTATCTCAAGGTTAACTGCCATTTTAGTGTGTTTGGTCGACATTTCTATGTGCTAACGACGCGGCTCGTGAGCTAGCAGCTAACACAACAAGCTAGCTGATAGAATTCACTAACAGCGACTCTGACTCCTGTCACATTGAATTGATCAAAACGTAAAATACATTTAGTTAGCTCAGGCCACGTCTCATTAGTTGAATCTCTATATTTTCTTTCACTATATCACTAAGTACATTATTTCATAGATATTGATGCAGCATTCTTGTCGTATACACTCTAACTTCCTGGGTCCTTAATTTAGCTGTATTTACATTTTCCAGATACTTATATGGCCTATTAATACTCGATCACATGTAGTGACCTGTCCTGGTTTGATATGCCGGCCTTGATAGTAGTGTTGAGTGAGAAGCTGCCAACGCTCGTGTGAGCCACGCTGGAGGTGTGGTGTGTGGTTTCTGATGAAATATTTAGGGTTTCAAGAAGGTGGCCGTGGTTTTTCACCTCTCTTAATGAATTTCTGGACTGTAAAGAACTCATGATAGAGTTTAATCAATGAAGTGATCATTTTAATTTCCATGAGTTGTTAATGGTGTTGAGTAAACGCCAGTAGCTCTATTTAAGACTATTAGACTGTCTGAAAAGTGTCAAAAACTAATTGGAGTTTATTTTCAAATTAGTAAATTGTTATTGGTCAATAGGTGTCTTTACAGAAGTGTATTACAGAGTGTGTTTAATTTAAATCATACTATATAGATCTGTCAAACTAAACAAGTGAAAGTGTTTTGAGAACCAGTGAGGCCTTGTGCTTAACTGAGGAACACGATATTGTTTTTCGTCATCAAACTGAGGTATAAGTTGATATAGCCAGCAGGCCAAAAACATTTCATAAAGGGTTTATAGAGAGAATTTGTTTATGGGTGGGATTCCTGTATAATGTGTTTAGAAATCTGTCTGGTTTAGAAGATAAAATGAGGCCCCGTTTTGATTTATAATGGTTGAAACAGTTGTCATTTGGTACAATTACCATTAAAGGGGAGCTATTGTGGTTTTCCTCACTTTGGGAGTTAAACACGGTGTAATGGTGTAGAAGTATCACTAATTAGATGGTCGAAACTGTATAAAATGACCTAAATGCATGTTTGAGTATTTTAACAAAAACGGTGGCAGCTTCAGCGGGAGAAGTCGAAGGTGCGCTTTGCAACACATCCGTTGGTGACATCACCAAAGTGGGTGGGTGTGTGTCTCTTTACAAGAGGATGTTAATCAAATAGCGACACTTTCCAACCTAACGATGCGGCTCGAAAGGGCATGTGATCTCGCAATGCATTGTGGGCCGCCGGTGCCATTGTAGTAGTTTGTTGTCATAGCTGAGTTAGACAGGGTGCTTCAGAGAAAGAAGAACAATCACGGGGATAACATAAAGGCGATGGACCGTACCAAGATGAGTTGGACCCTGTTCCGAAGGCTCGGTATCTCCCAAAAATGAGTAAAATCGGCGGAATTGATCCACACGGGCACAACGACTGGACAAGAGATTTAAATGATCTGAGATGAGCATGTCCTCTATATTGCCAATGGAGTTATTATACCAGTGAAGAATTTATTCTTTAAAGGCTCATGAACTTACGAACTTTGGGTTGGTGCAAGACATCCGAATGTTCCGCGTTAAAGGGAAGACCGTCGTCATTTCCGAGGTAAACAAGATGCTTTTACCTCTGCGTGTCCTATGGTGCTGCTTGTTTGCTTGCTTTTGACTAACATATGTTGATGTGTGGTGGACACATTAGTTTCAAACAAAACTATATTTTCAGCCTGGAGTCCACTCTGAGAACGCCACTCCAACCGTGTCGGATAAACATGTTTGCTATGTTAATGAGTTTTAGACTCTGGTAAATACAGAATCACAGATTCGGGAACTTCTCAGTTCAATTCCTCCACAAAGGAAGCATGTAAAAGTACGGTTGATGGCTCATTAGACTCCTTGTAACATAGCGGACAAGCTCCAACCGTAGTTTTGATCCAATAACCAGTTTCCTGTCTTCAGGAAACAACACTGTTCCTAATGCACTGCATCCATTAGCCTCATGGCTAGCTCAGGCTATCATGTCATAGCACAGTGGGACTTTGAACCAAACGGTCTAATATCTCTATGTGTAATCATGTCAGTGTGATTGTACGCTACAAGGGCCATTCCGGCTCCAGCATATATGGACATCCTCTTATGTTCATGTTGTGAACTCAGTTACTTCTCCTTGCATTGTTTATGTTTTGCAGTGAACACTGTAGGCGTTATGTTTTGCAGTGAACACTGTAGGCTGCCTGTGAGGGTGAAACGTGCTTGTTTAGAAGGCGGGACTAGCCTCCATTTTCAGCCAATCTAGGATTGCTTTCCGATCAGCCAATCGGGAGATAGGGACCTTTCAGGAGGGTGGGGGGAGAGGCAAAACCTTGCATTTCACCCTCATAAGGAATGCCTGGCTTTTAAAAGGGCTCGTTTAAAAAAACAAAAGCTTTTCTGAGACTAAAAATACCGTTTATCATCATAATAAAGGCTAAAGAACAAATGGAGAGCTCCATAAATGGGCACGATAGTTCCCCTTTAGTCTTGCTTGACAGTGTATTGTAAGTTTAGTGTGTGTCTCTGACATGTACATTTTGTCATGTCAAACTATCGTCGATAACTGATCAACATGTATTGACTGTAGATTTAGTATTCATTTCCTGACTGTATCCAGACTTCTCATCCAGCACATTATTGAGCTATTGTGTCATTGCTTTGACAGATTATCTTAAATTTACACTGTAAATGCTTATTTCTTTCTCTCCAAAAACAAACGTTAATCCACTTTGGATCATTTACAGATACAAGTGAAGGGAAATTGTCATCCAAATGATAACAGCAACAAAACAAGAAAATACCTGACAAATGCTCAGTCTCTAGATGGGACAAAATCTGATACAGATGGTTCAAGCGCTTGTTAAAGGGCATTCAAGGGGTCATGGGGATTCCTCTGCTGTCAGCTGGGATTAAAATAGAGACAATGAAATTCTTCCATAAACAACATTAATATATCAAGCTTGAATTATACAATCAAGGACAAACAAGGGTCACTGTCTACACTGACAACTTCCTAGTACGTATATGCAAAGGATGCACTACACAGACGTATTTGCATCAAACAGTTTACACTAAAGAATGAATGGATTATTCTTCAAATGTAGTCATGGTTTTAACTGTCTCAACATGCCAAAACACACTAGTATTGACACATGAAGGATGTTGCCGCGCACTCCTGCCAAATTTGATTTGTGTTCATTAAAATCTCTATTTGTTGCCCAAATAGTTGTATGGTTGCCAGCAGTTCTTGTCTTTCCCCTTTCACGCTGTTTTCCCTTGTGGATATTTTGTTGTTGTCATGGACTGGTTCCAGCTACCTAATACTGGTTAGTTAGTCTCTGCCCATTTCCAATTTGGCACTTTGAACAGGTGTATCTATAAGGTCGGCATCTTTGGTTTCGGCAAACGTGTTTTCACTTTTCACTAAAAAACATATTTGTGGTGTGGTTGGATGTGGTTTAAGTGGGTCTCAGTGAACATGCCACAGTATTATTTCTGTCTCATCTCTTAATCACCAGGGCTTGACGTCAATAGGAGTGGCCATATGTGTGTAGCAATTCACTGGCTGGTAAATTACAGGTTGCCTTGAGACATTCAAGCACAATTACTGCTTATGTACAGGCCAGTTACAACTTGAATGAGAAATTGTGTGGTACAGAGCATTCATTTGCATTGTTTGTGTCTACGTAGTTGTTACATATTTTTTGTGATTGGTGAGAAAAGTACATTTTATGTATTTAAACATGTAAAATACTTTTAATGAATACACAGCACACTCCCTAAGCTATCATGTATTTAACATAGAAAACAAACATTCATAATGGGTTTGACAGTGTCCCATTAACAATACATGGAAGGAAGTATGAGTAAGGACGCGTTGTTCCTCTGTACACCCTGAATTTTCTTAAATATATTGGCCAACTGTTTAGGCCCTGGGCCAATTACTCTTATTTACTGTGCAGTGTGTGCGGATATGGAGATTTAGAATGCAGGACAATCCAGTATAAAATATTTAAGTTCTTGCATTGATGTTTGTGTCAAAAAGTGATGTGAAGTGAAGAAAAGCAAAAGAACATTTATGTTAGGTTTATGTATATTTTTAATCTAGAGGTATATATGGATATGTGCAATCTAATTGAGCCTGCTTTGAAAAGATTTCTCTTTAACCTGGTCAGAGAGAAAATGTCAAATCACTATTGTGTACCGGAATAGAATAACTTAAATGCATTTTTGGCTCCAATATACAGCTGCCCTTTCTGCAAAAGAGTCAAACCAAATGGACTGATTCATTCTCCCGATATAAACTGTGTCATATTTGGAGAATCATTTGAAATGCCTATAGAGCATTTATCCAGAGATGTAGTTGTGTAAATGGGAAAAAAATGTTCTTGTATATTAGCAGTACATATAAATTGCTGGATCAGCTGAAGACTGATTTACACAATGACATTGGATGAGTCATACAAGTCTGTAACATAAGGAGGGAATTTGGGCAAAGTTAACTTTGTGAGAAGTTTATTATATTTAATATTAAACAAGATTAAACTAGAATATGCTTGCCAGGACTGCACTTGCAGCTGATGAGGGCCAGCCAGAGGCCCTGCTGGAAGCAGTAAATAAAATTAACAATAGTAAATGTGCTTAAAGTTTCTTATAAAACGTAAGGCCGATGCTGTTTGTAGAAAAACTTTGAGAAGTGAAACTCGTCAACACCACTTTTCCTTTTTTGTTATTTAACATTTGATCTTCATCAGGTAGTTAGCTCATTTGGTGGTGGTATGTCATATTTATATCCCTTCCAACCACAACCTATGTCTGATACAGTGCCATTTTATAGGGAATGCAGATGTTATCCATTCCAATCACTCACAAAAGCCAGATGTTAGTTGTTGTTACAAGGGTTTTTTAAGCAATAGGAATCATTTATAATACAGTCATCACAAATATCCAATCCAATCCAATTTTATTTATAAGGCACTTTGTAACAACCACAAAGGTCCAAAGAGCTGTGCGGAAAAAGACTTAAAATGCACAGCACCCATGCAGCATAAAAATAGAAATACATATAAATAGAACAGGTTAGAAGATCTAAGACATGAATCAAATAAAGTAAAGTGAAACCCTACAGATATGATTTAACATCACTGCCTCTGAACCAATGTCGTCAGCTATCACTTCATTATTCTGCTTCCAAACAAGCTGTGTTGTTGATTTTTCTTTGGCTGCTCCGATGTGTAATATGTTTTAGGAACTCCTTGATGGTACCGTATCCACGAATATAGGGGAAATCCCACCTAAACCATCCATTGGAGTTTGAGAAGAAGTTCATTTCAGTTTTGCATTGCTTGCCCCCTAATTTTTAGTCCTTGTGTTTCCCCAGACTGGATTATGTAACAGATAAGACAGTGTTTACTGTTACACTAAACAGTACTGACAGATAGAAAGAACTCTACTCTAATGAAATAGGTCAGCCCCTGGTAACAAAATACACAAGCAAGCAGCACAGTTGGAACTGTCCCATGTTGATTTTTGTTGTACACAGGATTATCTCCTCATTGATCTCCATGCCATTTCCTCACATCTCTTGTAGCGTGTTGTTTACATAATAATGGTGCAAGCTGGAAACCATATGAGTCAATTCAAGTGAGCAAAACTGCTCAATGCGTTTGTGTTGTGAGGCTTGTCATGCAGAGCACCGCGAGGGATGTGCCACACTGTGAATTAATAGCGTTATGTAATAGTTGCCTCTCAACTTGCCTTTGTTTTAACGTCAAGAGAAGCCCTTTATTTTGGTTTTGTGTTTTATGTAAAACAGTAAAGGCAAGGGGGTGTGTGTTTGTTTTAGGAGGCACATCATAAAATTGTAGGCAAATTAACTTTTGACAATGAAGTGGAGTCAGCTGAATGTGACACGGGTAAAATCGTTAAAACAAGACGTTTATTGCTCTGGTAATATTAACACCTATCCTGCTGTGATCCTTGATATGAGAGATCACTGCTGTGATATTGGTGGTTTAAAGGTTCTGGTAACATCGTCTCTTCGGCTATTGACAAGAAATTGATTGAATGTTACTGCTGTTTCTTTAAGTGCATAATCACATGTACAAATTGTTGCTTTTATTATCTAAGAATGAACCCTTTATTGACATCAGCAGAGAGTCCTGTCTACGGAGGCGGCCATAGTGCACCACTAGGAACACAAGGTGGACTAAGCAAACACCTTTTGAATTTAAATGTGAAAACAGAAAACTAGTAGGTTTTCTTGCATGCAAATAATCTAGCGACATAATCATCAAATGACTTGTGTGCAGTACTAATCTGTTAAGTAGTCTGTGAGTGGGAACACAGTTTACAGCAATATGTGGAGTTTATAAGTCATAAGTGTCTGAAAGATGGCCTGTAGCTCAGTTGAAGCACTTTCCCAACAGCAGGGTACTGTTGTCTGTTAATCATTTGTGGTAATTTCAGTGATAAATGAAGCTGTGTGCTTCAATGTACACTGGAGATAACCGGCTGGAAAACTTACTTTAATGTGTTGATACAGTACAGAGATATTTATGTAATGCTGCACTCACCATTCACAATGTCCAGACATTCATGTTCTGTGATATCAGTGAGTATTGTAAATATTTGTCAGTGGTATTTGACAAAGGTACAAATATGTAGCTGAATGTGGAGCTCAAAGTGGTGGCTGTAATTTGAGTCTAGGTGAAAGTTTGATTCTATTTTTGTTGGATCATGTTTGGTATATTTACCATCAAATGTCTCAGTTATACTTCAGGCTGAATGACACTGGGTAAAATCATATCAATTAAGGACGCAAACACATTATTAAAAAATATTACAAATCTAATGCAAATACAATATGTGTCATACCTGCTCATGGTGTTTGAACAAAGCATGCATTTCATTTCTTGTGGATATTGGGCTATTGTTGATTAGCTCTTGATTAAATTATACAGCAGTCATTTTTCATATTGAGATTTTAACCCAGTGTCTGCCTTCTAAGGAAATGTGTTGCATCAAATTGTGATTTTTACATTTTTTTTTTCTTGTTTTGCACTCATCTCGAAGGAAGTACATGTGCAATTATTACTTTATCATCAGGTTTCTAGTTCTATGAAAGACATTTGCTCATCTTGTGGTATTTATTTGTGTATGTCTTTCACATGAGCTGTGTTTGATGGAAAGTTTTTGTTTTTAACAGGATTAGTTTTGTGACCCACTCGCGTGGTTTGATACACTAATTTTGGTTAGCCGTTCCATTTTGTTGAGAGCCTCAAAGAACAATATGGCCTTGCTCAATGCTGTAAGTCCATAACAGATCAATTTCAATTAGGTGTGCATTTCAAAGCCAAGGGCTTTTGAAACGCCATTAATGTGGATGTGATGCAGCTCCAGTGTCGTCTAAAAGGCCTCTGAGGTCACGGTGAACTGTTTGTGAAAGAGAAATTACCATAATGTTATCAGCAGTCCTATTGGCCATTGCAGTTATGTTGTAGATTATCTAGTTGATGTACAGCAGGGATCCTATGGAATAAATCCAATCAGTGTTTTGATAACAAGCCAGTGAGAAATCTGCCATAGCTCTTGTATAATTTTATAGTGTTTTATAGAACAGTAAGCAATTACTATGGTCGCTAAAACAAAACAATAGAAAACATGAAGGTTTGTTTGTCCTGGTAGTCGCAGGTGACACTATGTTTGTTAGTGTGTTCTCTGCATTCGCGCTAGTGTTGTCATTCTCCTCCCTGTAGATCAGCAGAGCCAGGCTCATAAATGTCACCATGATTGGTGTCACCACCATAGCTTGGCTGTGCACCAGGAGGGAGCCAAGAGGGTCCATTCCTGTCCCCCTAGCCAATCACTCAAAGGGGGTGGACTCCGCTTCTTTTGGTCAGTGGCCAATAAGACTCTTTGATAGCCATGCATGTAAATGAGCCTGATGGGGCTCCAGACAGTGGTTTTGCTCGGAGCTTTCTTGTTGCGGACTCCAGCTGCTGCAGCTCTTTTCTTGGTGACAGGCCAGTGGCTGTTGAGGTCCTGTGCACACACTCGAGTCAAGCGCGAGGGATGTCAGCTTTCATCGTTCACTTTGTGAAAACAGAAGCAGTTGGTCTGAAGCCTGTGGCTGACCCACCCCCTGTCTCCCGCAGAGTGAGTTCGGAGCGGAGGAAGGAGAAATCCAGGGATGCGGCGCGATGCAGGCGCGGGAAGGAGTCAGAGGTGTTTTACGAGCTGGCCCAGCAGCTGCCCTTACCCCACAGTGTCAGCTCCAGCCTGGATAAGGCCTCCATCATGAGACTCGCCATCAGCTTTCTCCGCATGAGGAAACTCCTCACCCCTGGTCAGTATCTGTGTTTGTTGAGCCTAATGGTGGACTGTAGAGAACATGTTTTTTTTTTTCTTCTTCAGTCAAGGCTCAATAATGTTTGAATTGTGCAGCTAATGTTATATCAGAGGCAGCTTTTAGCATGCAGTTTCCTTTTAATTTATAGGATCCCATCGCCTTTCAAACTGTTTAATGGTCAACAGAAGGAAAATGAGACACATTGAGAATGGCAGATAATTTGTCTGAGATACAGAGGAAAGAAATGGTGGTAGAACAGCTGCTCTAAGAAAACCACGTTTTTTTTTAGATAAAGCTGCAGATGCGGTGCAAAATTTTGTTGCTCTTTTCACACGATTTTTTTCATTTTCACCTCCTTCAGATGAGCCTGTGGCTGAGGAGGAGACAGAGCTGGATATCCAGCTGAACAGCTCCTACCTTAAGGCTCTGGATGGCTTCCTTATGGTGCTGTCTGAAGATGGAGACATCATCTATCTCACTGAAAATGTCAACAAATGCCTGGGACTGGCTCAGGTTAGTCAGATTAACCCGCTGTTTGTAGCAAAGGAATTAACTGAAAACAATCAGAAATGCCAAAAATGCATGCGTCCAATCTTTTACAGAAAAAAACACATATTTTCATTATGGAATATTACAGATATGTTCTTACTGCGTGTATATATGTATACTGTACATATGGATTTGATTAAGTGTCACTGCACGTCTTTCAATCTAAAATGTACTGTGCATGTATTTGACCTTCTACATTCATACTGTGCACTCTAGTTTGACCTGACTGGACACAGCGTGTTCGACTTTACACACCCCTGCGACCAGGACGAGCTCCGGGAGATGCTCATCCACAGAACAGGTGAGTGGCAACACCAAGCAAGCAAGTTCTTATTCGAACAGAGAGAGACAGAGACACACGAGTACTCGTCAGCCTTCTGGATACCCTTCACTCTGAGCTGGCAGCCCCAGACAAGGAAGTGATAGGAACAGGTTGTTTTTTGCTTCAGTGCAGAAGTCGTTGTGATTATTGTGAGTGGACTATTGGTGATCTTTTCTCTTAGTTTTATGGAAACAGCAGCAAGTGTTTTGTTGTAGATGGTGACATCGATGTGCTTCATTGCATAATGTTTTAGCAATGGATTCTAAATGCATCGTACGTAGCAAATGGTGTTATGATCTATGGTGTGACAGATAGTGAGTACTTCCTTATTCAATTTACTGCAGCTCACCACAGTGCAAAAGCTTTACCATGTAATGTTTCCTCTTAATACAAAAAGTAATGGAACATTTATGATGAAAATTAAAGTAGACCAACATTTAAATGCTAATGTTTTTGCCAGAGTCTTTCATGCTTGATTGATGGTGTCTCCTTTTTAATCTTTTATCTTCCTCATTTCAGGCTCTAAAAAGACCAAGGAGCAAAACACAGAGCGCAGCCTCTTCCTCAGAATGAAATGTACTTTGACCAGCCGGGGGCGCACCGTCAACGTCAAGTCGGCCACATGGAAGGTGAGTCTCGGTGGAATCACAGAGGACAATATTTCGGCAATAACATCTCAAACATTTCTCATAACCTTTTCGAATTACAAGTTTACGTGTACATCGGCAGAGTTCTTAAAAGCCCTCATTTGGTCTAAAACATCATCTGTAACCCCTGGCATCTCTCCCCAGGTTCTCCACTGTTCTGGTCATGTTCGTGTTTATGACACTGAATCGACCCTTAACGGACACAAAGAGCCACCCATTCCCTACCTGGTTTTGATCTGTGACCCAATCCCCCACCCCTCCAACATTGAGGTCCCTCTGGACACCAAGACCTTCCTCAGCCGCCACACGATGGACATGAAGTTCACATATTGTGATGAGCGGTGAGTTAACTTCACTGGAGTGAATATTATACCTGTAAGAAGCTTACTACAATCAGCTCCTTAAGCCACTTGTGTGCTTTTCCATTATGATCAGTCCTCGTCAGAGCAGTAGTGTAGAGCCACCTAGTGTTCAAAGTGGAAATTACTTTGAGAACTAACTGATCATCTTTGCTTTTGCAGGATCACTGAGCTCATGGGTTATGATCCGGATGACCTGTTGAATCGCTCCGTGTACGAGTACTATCATGCTCTGGACTCCGACCATCTCACCAAGACTCACCACAACTGTAAGCATAATTCTTGGAATGAATTTTCTTTACCAAAATGCTAATAAAATAATAATATAAATATTTTTCTGTTTGCTTTTAGTGTTCGCAAAGGGCCAGGTCAGCACAGGACAGTACCGGATGTTGGCCAAAAGAGGAGGATTTGTGTGGGTGGAAACACAAGCCACTGTCATCTATAACAACAAGAACTCTCAACCACAGTGTGTTGTTTGTGTCAACTTTGTACTAAGGTACAAAAGAGTCACTTTGTGTCATTCCAGAATCCTGTCTTAACTCCACCCTGTGCCTGTGTAACTCTGTCCCTCCTTTTCGGTTTCAGTGGTCTTCAGGAGGAGAAAATGATCTTGTCTCTGGAGCAGACGGAGGATGTGAAGCTGGTGAAGGAGGAGCAGCAGCAGCAGGAGGAGGAAGAAAACGTTCTCATGGAGACCAGCGTGTCTGACATGTCTCCAGCTCTGCTGAAGGAAGAAGAAGAGGAGGAGGAGGAGGAGGAAGAGGTGGTGGAGGAGGAGGAGGAGGAGGAGAATAAAAGTGCAGAGCTAGATGTGATCAAACTCTTCACCCAGGCGGTCGGGACCAAGCCGCTGGTCAGCCTGTACGACCAGCTCAAGGAAATGCCTGAGGCCCTCAATCTGCTGGCCCCAGCCGCTGGTGACACAATCATTTCTCTGGACTTCAGCTGCCCCGGTCAGTGGCTTTAGATGTTCACACTGTAACATCTCCACAAGCAGAACTGTATCTGAAAACTGAAGCCGTGCTAACTTTCCTCTGTTCTCCGCTGCCAGAGTCCGAGATGCCGGTGCTCAAGGACGTCCCTCTCTACAATGATGTCATGCTTCCTTCTTCCAATGAGAAGTTGTCTCTGCCTCTCTCCCCGCTGCCGCCCAGTGAGCCTCTCCATGTCACCGCCAGGGGAGGTTTCAAAAGAGAGGCTTCTAAAGCGGAGAGCTACAGCCCAGCTCCACCCACTTCGATATCCAGTCACAGCCCCTCAGAGGTCAGACTGAGCCAACTACTGTCATTTTGCAATATACACTGTAAACGTGATGTCTACTCTAATTAATATCCACCAAGAGGAGAGTGACCTTTGACCTCTGTTCTCCTCAGGCTGACAGCCCGCTAGACTTCTGTCTCCCCATGGACTCAGATATGAGCTCAGACTTTAAATTAGACTTGGTGGAAAAATTATTTGCCATCGATCCAGAGCCCAAGACCCCGTTCACCTCACAGGTAATAGTGTTGTATAAATTCAAGTTCAGTTGTGAGCTGATTTCATGTTCAAACTTACATTTGGTGGTTCCTTTATTTCCTCCCTCAAAGGCGATGGAAGACTTGGATCTGGAGATGTTAGCCCCCTACATCCCCATGGACGATGACTTCCAGCTGCGCAGTCTGACCCCGGAGGAGCCTCTGACCTGCGGACATGTGAACTCCCTCAAGAGCTCTTCAGTCCAAGTCACACAGGAAGTCGGTAGCTACCCCAACTCCCCATTCAGCTCGTCGGGAAGTAGCCCAGCTTCCCCGGCACCACTGGAGCCAGTGAACAGCCCTCATCCTGCCACCATCGTCAGTACGAGGTGAGTCTCTTACAAGCACCATGTTTATGACTTCAACATTATCTCATGTCATAGGTTAGTTAAGTGTAATTATCACTCTGCTGCAGTGCCCCACATCAGCTGGATAAAGAAGTCCTGCTCTGGACCCTGGCGGCTCAAAACCCACAACGTAAAAGGAAACTAAGTGACATAGTGACAAAGGAGGTGATTGGACAGGTATGTTGTGAATATCCACTCCTGTCATTCAAAGCAAGTCGCAGTGATACCTGGAGGTTCTGAACATCTGTTTTTGATCGTTTTTGCAGGCAAGTTTGCCTGAGGAACAAGAGCAGGGCAAAAAGCTGAAAGCCTCAGAGTCGGGAACAACAACAGCAACCACCACCACAATACTCCTGCTGCCTTCAGGTGAATAAACAAAGAGTCTCCGATCAATCATTTCACTGTACCTAAGGCGCCCAGTTCATGCCACTGTATCAGTGGTACAGTCGGATGTCATGCTTAAGCTTAAGCTGGAGCTGAGAGATATTGAAAAGCAATGACTTCTTCTTCTTCTCGAACTGCAACACATACTATATCAGTCTGGTGTAAGTATTTATTTGGCCTAACTCATCATTAGGATTGTCCTAACTCATTTCTCTCTCCCTCTCTCTCTCTCTCTCTCTCTCTCTCTGTCTCTGTTAGATTTGGCAATGTGTCTGTTGGGCAGCACATCAGAGGCCACCCCTCTCTTTACCTTGCCACAGCTCACCCGCTACGATTGCGAGGTCAACGCCCCCCTGCAGGGCCGTCAGTACTTACTGCAGGGGGAGGAGCTGCTGCGCGCACTGGACCATGTCAACTGAGTCAATGCTTTAGCCTGCTCACTGCTGGACTAGACTGGACACTACAATTTCTTCCCCTCACACCGTCAACCCCCTTCCCCTCCCTCCCTCCCTCCCTCCACCCCTGCCCTCCCCTCACCCACCCGACCCGTTCCCCAGTTTCCCCTTATTTAAGTATCTATTTGAGTTTGATTGGAGTTTGGCTGCTGTTTGTGCACATCATGTGATCTCTGCAGCATTCCACCGTGACAAACACCATAGCAGCGTCTGGGTTTTGGTGCAAGGGATTCAGGCATCATGAGATGTCCACTTGTTTTGTTTTTGTTGTTTGTATGTTTTTGCCCCTCACGGGGAGTCTCAGCACACAGCGCCTCCACAGATGACCCTCTTCCAGCCGGTCACCAGAGAACCTGGCGCTACTGCCAGCAGTGTATTGTAAGCTTCAGTCGCACAATTTATATTTTCTTAAAAAGAAAAATATTACCAGCAATATATATTGAGTCTTTTTAAAGTAGTTTTATTGGGATTTGAACAATTTTATTTTTTTCTTCCCATACTTGTATGTTGTAGTACTCCGTACTTACCAAGATGTCTTTAGTCAAAATAATGAAAATATGTTTTAATTGTTCTCTTCATTTATTAGCCTTTGAGGTTTGAGGTTAATCCTTTAAATTGTGTAGCAGTCCAGTACATGTCACTTTATTTCTTTACTGTGTGTGTTACTGTACATATACCAGGGACATTTTAATCTGCTCAGAATGGCTTCACAGCTTTGACTCTCAAAACAAGAAACCATTTCACTTCCTCAGTTTTTCTTAGGAGTAAATTCATGTTTTTGGTTTTTATCGTGTCACATATTCAAAGAACCATCTTTTAATCAAGTAGAATCTCAGCTATTCACAATTTTAATTGTGAGATCATTGCCATCATTAGCAGTGTTGGTGAGTTGTCAGACTTCGTTGCTCAGTTTGTGGTCATCAGTTTACGACCATCGCTCCATGACTGTTGTCTCTCATGCTACCTGTTGTTGTCAAACATTAAATGGCTTTAATAAAGTACATTATTTCAGGTTTTATTCACTTAGTTTACTGTGCTGGAATATGGAAATTAAGTCACTCAATGACACAAACTAGTTTTTATGGTTTATGATTTGCTGTCCCAACATTTTGACACCCAGACTAGAAGAGCTGGGGATTGATACCAGTGTTGATACTTTAGTAAGATAATCAGGCCAATCACTTATACCTGTTCAAACACTGCCGCCCAGAATTTCTTTCAATTTGAGTCACTTTTGACAGGCTCACACCTTCAAGAAATGTCGTTTCCTCACACTGTCCACCGTGGTAGACTGAAAGCCAAAGCCTTTGAGAAAGTGTTTGTAGTGATAAAGAGCTCCCCCTGCTGTGCAATGCTGGGATTTTTTTTATTCACTGAATTGCACCTATGCTACTCACATAGGGACAGGAAAATAATAATCTTTATTTACGTACCAACTTTCAAGACACAAAAGTCACAAAGTGCTTCACAATAGAATTTATGGTATTGAATAATGCTTTGTGATTCCTACAAGAATTTTGACCAGGTCTGAGAGGTGTATTAGCCTGGCATCAAAGTTGTGTTAAGTGTGTATAGACTCTATTTAAACTGTTGACTGCAGTGACTGCTGTGACTGTTTAAAGCTGTTTTAGGTCCACCACCACAGCTAGAGAGTCTCAGAGAGGAAATGAAAGTGAAACCCTCCACACAAAGTTCAGTGAAAGGACCCAGGTCCATGTCTCTCTGCCAGGTTTCTTTTAAGAGGAGGTCAATCTTCTTTGATAGAGCGAGGGTGTTTAAGATGAAGGTTTGATTGAGGGTGAGAAGAGGAAATGGTTACTGAAAGAGTAAGAGCGTTGGGTTTTAGGGCTATTTTTTGGAAAGGGGAGCTCTCTGGGCAATGACGGTGTGTATAGGGAAGGGTTCCTGTGGGTGTAGATAGGGTATGGGGCGGGGGCCGGGGCGGCGGCGACTCTGGCTACCAAGTTTGTTTGGATGAAATCGGTCTGTCTATAATAACAAGGGACACTTCCTAAACATGTTAAGATTGTCTATGAAAGCAAAATTGCGGATTCTGCAGGAGAGTGGGGAGAGAGGAGATGGAAAACATAAAGAAACAATATGACTACTTAAAATCTGATGTAGTAGTTTATCACATGTGTGGGTTATTATTATTATTTTTTTGCAGTAACAACATTTTCAACACGTTTGGTGCACAAACACAATTCACGCCTCAGTCTATGTCTGTCTTCCTCTCTTGCAAACAGGAACTGTGACGGTGACGATCAGATAATGAGGCCAACCGGTGGTGACGGGTGTCACTCCGTGTTCTCGGGCGTCATTTGCAGTCGAAACTGCTGGTCTCCTCTCTGCACCAGCGTGGTGATTCGGTCACTGCTGTGGACGGTCCGGTAAATCTCCTCCGACGTGTTCACCTTCACGCCGTTCATCTCCAGCACCACGTCTCCGGGTCGCATGCCGGCTCTGACACCCAAAAACACGGTTGAGGTTTTCCAGAGTTCTCAGAAGCTGTTACGTGCGCTGAATGTTCTCAAAAAGCCCAAGCGGGTGATGCATCAATATCAGAACTCTGTTCAATCACAGGTTACCCGCCTCACTTGGAAGTGTGGCGCAGATCGCAGCTCAACACCCAGCGGCCACCTGTGCTCACCTGTTGGCCGGAGAGCCCGCGATGACTCTGTGAATCAGGACTCCGTGCGTCACGTCGGGGAAGGACGAGTCTCGTAACTTCAGCTGAGCGATGATGCTGCAACGAAGGTTGGGAAGTCAAGAAATAACGCCGCAATGCTTCTGTAACCTGGCCGTGCTCTCGTTGCACCTCAGCATGGGGCATTTACCTCGGCGTGAGCGTCAGCATCATCACCCCGATGTACCGTCTCTTCGTCTCGGACTCGCCCAACCGGGAACCTTGGACAGGGTGGACACAGACGCACCGAGTTCAAATGTTTCCTTTGCAAGAGAGACTAGCTGAGGCTGACGGAGAGCAAGGTGGACAGACACTCTATTTAAATGATCCACGACATCATTTCAATCTGATTAAACAAAGAGACGACTCTCTGTTCATGATTACAACTACACGTGTCTGGTAACGTGCGTGTGACTGTCCTCTGTGAGTACGTTGGACAGTTGTCGTCTGAGTCACCTCAGACTGGTTGTGTAGCTGTTGACAAAGATAAAAGGATGTGATGTGTTTTTCTTTCTTACTCTTCGTTTCCGAAGCTTTGTCGAGGAAAAGTCGGACAAAGTCGGACGGGATGGCGAAGGAAATCCCAGCAGTGACCTTCATGGTGTTGATGCCGATGACTTCGCCGTCCTAATGAAGGGAACAGGTATAATGTTGAAGTCAGATGTTCGAAATATTGTCGGTCTTTAAAGGTGCAGTGTGCAAGATTCAAGTTAAAGGAGGGCGAGTGGTGCGAACCACATCGTCCTCACCCTTGACTCATCAGGTGCACGAAACCACCCGTTGTCACCTTTGTGTGTTACCAGTATCATCTCTTTCATTAAACACTAATGTGGACAGAACAGGTTTGCCTACACCGGAATGTGACGACTGACTTTTGGAAACGGGATGTGGAAACAGTGGCTCACCAGGTTGATCAGCGGACCTCCGGAATTTCCAAACTAAAAGAACCCCAAAACAAATCGGTCACACATGGGAACAGTCCACACTTTAGCATTTGGTGCATCATTACTTTTCGACTGATCGATCTGTGTGTCTCTGACACTTACATCTATGGATGCGTCCGTCTGAATGTAGTCCATGTTGGAGTTGGACAGGCCCAGCTCTCTACTGCCCCTCTGCACCGAGCTAACGATTCCGGACGTGATGGTGTTGCGAAGCGCGAACGGACTCCCCATGGCGACCACGAACTCGCCCTGTCGCACATCCGACGAGCGGCCGAGGGCGAGCGTGGGCAAAGGGTTCTGTTCGGTCGGGGCGGAGGAGAGAGGAGCTTGAGAACACAGCGCACTGCTGGGATTCCGATCCAGGATCGAATCCGTGTTTTTAAAGGTACAGTGTGCGGGATTATCCTTTAAATACAACACGTTAGACCAACGGGGAAAAAAGAATCCTCACTGCCTGTGTTTTCTCACTTTCTCGTTGTTTTGCTGTTTACAGGGAGTTGCTGGGAGCTAGTGGTCGCTCGAGGTGTCAACGTTTTTAACATAATCATAATCTTCCTACAGTAGTGCAGCTGGCAGGGTTCATTGTGCGCAAAACTGGGTCAATTGTGTCGGTGGGAGGGGCAGGTTGGATGCCACTTGAACGGATGTGTTTGCAAACAATCTGCAGACCTGCGTGCTGTTCCTTTAATACGATTACATCATTGAGGTTATCAAAGCACATTTTTTTCTTTTACTTAACTTTTAACATTGGATCTTGACGTGGCGACAGTGAGGCAGTGGCCCCGCTGACTGTGGCGGTATCTTATCTATCTTTTTCTTTTTCTGAAAGGCCTGATTGAGTCTCTTTGGAAACACACTGTTGTTATCGAGCCCATTGCTTCTGCCATCACGTTGGCTATTGATCCGCCATCCGTTCTAGCCCGTTCCTTACGTTTGCATGGATTTTGATGGTGGCGATGTCGGCCACCGGATCCACGTCCTCCACAGTGGCGTGGTACGTGTCTCCGTTGGTCAACTTCACGCGGACGCATCTCTTGTTGGCCACGACGTGGGCGTTGGTGACGATGAGGCCGTCGCTGCTGATGATGAAACCAGAGCCGTTGGACACCGCAACTTGTCTTCCTGAGAACGGATGTCTGGGAAACGGAGAGGAGAGACACGTGACTCAGACTGACGGAGAAGACGAGATCAGACATGGATCTCTCAGATAAAGACCTCCTGTGATAAGTCAGCTGATCATTTGATGTGTTCTGCAATCCAGGCGGTCGGACTATTGAGTGGCAGTAAACAATCAGGCACTAAAGAATTGTATCTTCTATTTGGAGGAGCCACAGGTCAAAGATACAACCTGTGGGCCGGACCCAGGCCGACCAGCAGGGTCAGAGGGGAGGATTCAAAAGTATCAACAGAAATCTATGTTTTTGGCTGCTGACAGTTCTGTGGCTGATGAATCCAATCTTAAAATGACTGTCGGTTTTAGCGTTTAGTTTTGTTCTTGAATTAAAAAATGAAAGGTGATTATGAATTCCTAAAAATGTCAGTATGTAAATGTTTTGTAATATGTTTTAGAAGTGACCAAATACGACTGAACTCTTACACACTGCACCTTTAAGAATGCTACGTACACATGACAGAATAGTAAGTCGTCACTTTTACTCACCGGCCCATGATCTCAATGTAGACCACAGCTGAACTGGACTTCTCCACCACATCTGCAATGAAGTTGTACCTGTACCGGGGGCTGTCCGGTTTAACGGCGGAGGCACAGTGGGCTGAAGGCAGGAGGTGATCCACGAGCCGTCGGGACACGCAGCCCCGCGTGTCCGTGTTGTCCTCCTGTCTGCCCAGCAGCGCCGCGCCGCCGCACAGTGCCAGCGCCACGGACACGGACCCGAGATGAGGAGCGGACCGGCGGCTCCTACCGTCCCAGTCAGGGGCTCTCCTGGCCGGGGTCCCGTCTCCCTCCGCTCCCCCGTGGTCGCGTGGGTGAACGGCGGACACCTGGCTCGCTGTCCTCCCGGCCACAAAGGCAAGTCCTCGGCTTTGACACCTGGCGTTTGTCCTGAGCGCTGAGAGGAAACACCTTTTGACAGCAGCTGCTGCCATGTCGCATCACTTCGTCCACTCAAGACTCAAGAGTTGGTGTAAATAACACGACGACACTTCCTGTTCAGATGTAGTCCCGATGCAAACCGTTCGGATTATATTCCCTGTTGTGGCTGCGTCAGATCTTCGCGTAGAGTCACCATGAGATATAAAATCTTTGGTTTCAGTCTTGTGTTTTTGAGTCCAACGTGAATCTGACCTGTCAGTTCCTCCACAGACACCTGGCTCTGAGCATGCGCAGTATCCCTTTTCCTATCTCCTCCCCCTTTGATTTCTTCTACGTCTTGGTGTTGGCCACCTCGAGCCGTACTACTGCCCTCTTCAGGTTACAGAGATAACTGCCAGGTCACTACTTAACATCTGATTCATAAAGGAAGTTGAGCCGTACTTTCCAGTTGGTGGTTTCTTTCATGTGCGTAAATGGTATTTGATACATGTATACTGCGGCCCACTGCCGGAATGAGAGGATTATAGCACGTACATTCTTATCGTATTGTTTATATTTACAATGTAGGTGTTTGACATGGAAAGGCTTTGAATTGATTTTTACTTTGAAAGTACTTGTTATCTAATTTCATGTACATCTCACGGCCGAAGTTTG
>JAFBJT010000398.1:0-27277 GCA_016785325.1 Chascanopsetta lugubris
CTCTGTCAGGGCCAAGTATTGAAGAGGCTATTGTTGGGACTATTGTTGGGACTATTGTTGGGTAGCAACACCGACTTCAACATAAGAGGAGCCAGAGTCGGCCTGAATCGGACGGAGAGCTACTTCAAAGGGAGGCCACTAACAACATGACAGAGCACTTCACCTGTCTCCTGAATCTGGGGCCTTGGGAAAAACTAACAAACGTTTTAAGGGTTAGGCTGAGTGAGTTCCTTTCTGCTTAGAAGCCAATGTGATACTGAAAAGAGGCAAATCCGACAAACTCGAGACAAGTTCAAACCAGATCTGTCACTGTCATTGAAAGGATACTGTACTGGTTGCGATGCTTGGCGTTCTCTTTCATCCTCTGCAGGTGCTGCTGGTGACATTTGAGGCTCCACGGGTTGTGTTTGGGCTGCGGGACGCCGTTACTGTGGCCGCGCTCCAATCGAGAGTAGAGAACCTCGGCCTGCTGCAGCCAATCCCGCTCCACATCCTCCTGCAGCTTGAGAACGCTGCGCGACACAGGGACAGAGATTCGGATGAGGTTGTTACAAAAGCAGGAGGGACAAACGGAATGAGGTGAGAGATCAGTGATCAACTACTACATCTTCCGCCCTCTTGCCCCCTCTTGTTTCACACTCCAAGCGAAGCTATGCATTTGTATATCTGCACTTGTAGACGTGCATCTAGACGTTCCATCGCCTGAGGCTGTGACCCTCCCGCAGGCCAACGCAGCCACGGACCGATGTCTCACTACATTCAAAGCTTGTTTTCTTCCCGAGGTCAAATTGATGATAAACCGTGCAGTGCGTTATTAGAGGACGACAGACAACCGTTTCACAACTCTTGGGAAACTTAAAACAGCTCGGACAGCACCACGGTTGTGTGATGCATCATCTTGACTTGGAGAATATCAGTGTGAAAATGAGTCACCCACATCCTGCTGCTTCTTACATAGAACTACACCCTCGATTTTTTTTTTCCCGCGAGTGCTCGGCGACTCCCTTCCCTCTCACCTCTTGTCTTTGTCTTTGCGAGTGTGGTAGCTTCGTCCGTCATTGCTGTAATTTTCACTGTCCATGAGCAACGACGACGTCACCCTTTTACTCCATTTGAGCATTTTGCTCTTGGGCTCGCAGTCGGACGACGGGTCCTGGTTCTCCAGGTCCGAGGCCGGGTCACTGTGGAGGGGGTAGGCGAAGAGACAGAGGTTTCCCTCGTCGTCCTCCTCGAAGCTCACCGACACCACACCTGAGGCAGAGAGGGCAGAGAAACGTTTGAGTGCATTTAAGATGTCGCCAGTCTGACACTTCAACAGCCAGTGTCCCGTCATTAGCGTCACAAAATACAATGTAAATGGAGGAGCCGGGATAAAGTGAAGAGGAAGGGAAACGCAGAGAAAGCACAGAGAAATGCTGACGCGAAAAAATAAAGCACTGCCGCTGCAAAATATGGGATGGAAAAGAGATAAGACATAAATATCTTCCACAGGATTATTTGTCGTGTGTTCTGGAGATTGAACATGGAAGAGCACAGGCAAGTCTTTTTTGGAACAATGAAAGGAAAGTGCTTAACAACACTTTTTCTCCTGTGGACAATAAGGAGCCTTATCACTTCCCATCCACTCACACATCCCCTTCAAATGTCGACAGTGAGTGATGCCACCGACTTCATGGCGGATGTAAAACTGGTCAGTGTGACATGCTTAAATAAACTCATAGAGCTGCGACACGATAAACCGGTCAAACGCTGTGGCTGCTAATGTCACTCGCCGTCCTCCCTGTTTCAAATGTGCCGAGGAGGGTGTGGCGGTCGTCTGTGCGATTATCTTTTGTTTTCACACCACTATTAATGTACTATTTGACTGTAGCGCAAACAAGGTGTCACAAGCAGGTGGTCTGAGTGTCCTACAGGAGCCACTTGTAGCAGCAGCAGCAGCAGCAGTGGCAGCAGCAGCAGCAGCTCCCCCGTGTGGCACAGTTTGGTACATGCTGCCGACAGCAACATTGAAGCAGCAATTTTGAAAGGCCCAAAATGTAGACAAATTTACAAAAATGCAAACTATATATATATCTACATCTACCTCTACATCTACCTCGCACTGACATCCATACATTCAGAGATCAAAGGAATAAATACAGAGAGACGTGTCCTAATGGAACACAACACGTTCCGAAAAGGCAAAATAGAAAAGGTTGGTTGTCGTTACCTCTGTACTGGGGGGTGAACCTCCTCATCGCTGCGGGCAGGCTCTTGTAGAACTGATGCTCGCGGGGGATGAGGGGCTTGCAGATGGTCTGCTCGCCGAAGCGCAGGACGCAACAATGGCCCCCCACCTGGTGCACGAAGGGCTCAAGCATCACCCCTTTCTCCATGCTGCACTGCTGCTGCTGCTGCTGCTGCTGCAGCAGCAGCTGGTTCTGCTGCTTCCGCTTCTCCTCTGCTTTCATGGCCTCCTGGGCCTGAGCCTCCACAGCAGGACTCATCCTCCTCTGGCCCTGGCCGCACTACCGCAGGCATTAGCCTCCTCAGGCACACACACGCCGCTTAGTGGGGGCCCTGTCGGACGGGGACACGCACACACTTGCTCGTGCAGTGAAGATCCGCAGACTATTCCTGGTACCTCGCGATGAGGCCGCCGGATTTTGCAGGTTGCTCTCGCGACTTCCCCGCAGGAGACTTATGATGATCTGCTCCTCTGTGCTGGACCTGCACAGGGGACTCTCCTGGGAACAGCCAAGAAGGAGAAAATAGGGGAGAGATGGGTATGATTAAAAGATGTTCAAATCCCTTTCAGCCCCTTGTTTGTAGCCCCTTTGTTTCCCTCAAAAGTCGAGGACTAATGTTGCTGCAGCGGAGAGGGCAAACAGAGACAGGTCCTGCTTGTGCCCCAGCTGCAGACTGACTGCTCTGTAACAGCTGAGCTGGCACACAACTAGTAAAGCTCTCACATGCTCCACACTAGGACCGCCTTGTCACGGGCGATCCACCAATCAGGAGCATGCAAAGCAGGTTGTTGGGTGGTAACCCCTCAAGAGAAGGGAGAGCGCAAACAAAGACAGTGATGGGAGGGGTGAGTATGGGGGAGGGGGGAGAGGGAGTGAGAGAATGAAAACACGGAAGGAGGCTGAGGCTGAAGCCAGCTGTTTTTCTGTCTGCGCGACAGCAGACCTTTAATCGAGGGGCAAGAGGCAGATCGAATAATTACACTGAGACTTGGCTTTAACAGCAGGAGGGTGAGGAAAGAGAGCATAGATTTCCCAGAACATGCCAAGTGAATTCACTTCCTGCTGAATGTTCTGCAAATGATCGTGCACGAGCTCAGATGTGGAGTTGCTGGGGAGGAATGCCTTTGGATCACAGGATTGTTTTCCTTTAGTGTTTAAATAAAAAGGGTCACTCAGACCAAAAACAGTGGATGAAAAAAATAAGAAATAGGTCAGCAACTTTTTCCACAATATGCACACGAGCGCCAAGTCCATCAAATCATGTGTGCAGTTGTTTACTGTATCTGCACTGTTGTTACACAATGAGGAAGACTTATCTGCTAAGTCAGGCTACCCCGGAATTAAGGGATATATTGGGAACAGTGAGAGCTACTATCACAAAACCTAAGTATAGTGATGTCACATGGGCTTCGGAGGGGGGCCCTGCCAAATCTTGCACCTGTCAGTCACATCATGTTCAAAAGTTTCACAAAAGGAGTGCAGAAGTTTTGATCCTTTGATCAATACTCGCGCTGTCACCTGTCAACGCAAGACCGGAACACTATAATCCTCATTTTGAACAGATTATCATCGCAGGCAAAACAACATCTGATTAAAGCAGCAATTCCCCACTCACTCCATCCATGTGAGTCCACCTCCTTTAATCTGCCAGCAGGAAACTCCAACAAAAGGTTAGTGAATGCAAGGTTTATTCTTATGGAAATCCATGGCAACATGTTTGTATGAGTAAACGTGATTGTGTGCACATGCATGTGTGTCAATGTGTACTTAACTGTACATTGAGCTGAACAGTAGCTGCTGTGCTGCGAACAGTACAGAAAGGCCACCTCTAATCTCTCTAATCCTTGTTCAGAGACACACGTATAAAATAGGCCATGGCCAACAGGTAGGAAATAGCAACACTTGAAACACACATGCCTTTCCAAGCAGTGGTGTTGTGGTGCATGTACACAAACAGCTGAAGACACAGAGGTGAGGAGATCCCACAGATACATGTGTACTTCTAAACACAAGTATTATAGTTAGAGATTCCAGTCTTTCTCAACTATTAGAGGAAATAGTCTATCAAAGCAGAATGACTCTAAATAGGCCTCATACTTCCGCTAAGGCTTAACTATCCGTGCAAGTCACATTCTAGAATAGATAGAGAGCTTTGTTTGGATCCTCACCAAACTATCCCTGATTGTTTTCAATCACTGTAACCGTAATGAAACACTTAATAGAATGGCTTCATGCCTTCATAACATTTTATGTACATCTTGATTCATTTGAATCTGTTGTACATAAAAAATAAGTGTTTATCAAGCAAGCTCATAATTTCCTTGACTGTTTCCTATTTGAATTAAGGTTGAGGAGAGAGAAGGAGAAAAGAGACTTGAAAGCCATGACCTTGGGAGAAATGGGCCAAGTGCAGCAAAGGGCAGTTAGCAGGGGCTTTTCACAGCCCTGCTCGGGCAGGTGCCAGTCCCCAACGGAGACAACGGGATGTGCAGCCAACAGGAAGTTGGAACAGACAAGCAGAGAGAAGAACAGCTCCAGACTAGATCAGATGTTCCTACCTTGAAAAAACAGAGGGAGGGCAGATTGTAAACTGTCTAACAAGGTCCATTTTCAAATGGATGTCTGAACCCTTTATTTTGTACAATAAGATAGGGGCTACAACCACTAATGATTATAACTGATTGTTGAAATGATTGTCAACTAATTTGGTAATCAATTACTGGAGTCTGTTTAAAGTTATGGCAAACATTACAGGGACCAGCAGGGACCTGAAATGCAAAATAATGCTTTATGAAAAATGAAAGAAGTAAAGAATACATTTCAAATTGACTAGAGGACGTGATAAAATAAATTTGTCTTTTTATCCAATTATCGATTAATTAGAAAAATAATCTACAGATAAATCGATGATTTTAAATCCCCTACATATCTAATAAAACGTGCATGGATTTTGAAATAAAAAAATCAATGGCAAAATGTTTCCTGGAAACAAGTTCAACTGATATTGTGTGATCTTGTTAACAAACACAATAACAACAAACAACTGTACTATTCGACATGTAGTAGATGATAATTTGTGGATCCACAGTTCTCACAGTGAAGGTCACCATAAAAATGGAAACGCCAAACTAAATCGAACAGGTTGCCCCCCCTGCCCCTTTCATCATCCTCATCAAATGACTTTCAACAGTTGGAACACCTCCTGCTCCACATTCAGAGTTATTCTCATTCACGTGTCACGCAGACAACTGTCTTGACAAGCTGAACCATGATCAACACATCCACTGTGATCAAAGGCTGCACTTAGCATACTTAATCTGCAAGCATTTATCTTTTGGCTCCAACGCTGCAGCAAAGAGGAGACAGAGCAAGAGCAGGTGTGTCACCGAGGGGATCGAGTGGGCCGGTGTTACATTGAATCAAGGCCACAGCAGCTCTGCGGGGCTTTGCAGCACGTTCAGATGCCCCAGAAATGATGGTGTGTACGTGAATGGCTGAGTTTTGTCTTTTGCCCTTGTGGGGTCATGGATGCTGGAAGAGGAGAAGACTAATATGGAGGTGGTGAGTGAGGGTAGATATAAAAAAGATTAAGTATATGAAAGTAATACGGGGGTATGTGAAGGGCAAACGAAGACGGAGCACACATACACTCGGATTGCCAAGAATAATCGAGGAGATTGGGTTTTAAAACAATATAGACTTCAGAGTATCTCAGAGGATATGATGCATATCCTGATTATTTTGTTCCAAGTATTGTTTTGGTTCAGTAAACTTGACCATATCACCCGCAAGAGCGTATAAAGATTTAGGACGAGACAAATAATCTGAATAATGTGGCACGTCTGTATCTGACTGGATTGATTTGCCCAGTTGAGGACTCGTGTTCGTAGATGCAGTGACTCAGATGCATGAGGTCAGACCAG
Organism: Chascanopsetta lugubris; assembly: GCA_016785325.1. Lineage (NCBI taxonomy): Eukaryota > Metazoa > Chordata > Actinopteri > Pleuronectiformes > Bothidae > Chascanopsetta > Chascanopsetta lugubris. The sequence goes on from JAFBJT010000398.1 coordinate 6,152, forward strand.
AGGGCATGAAAATCTAATGTGGAAACAAACACTTAGAGACAGATTGGTAAACACAAAGATGCAATCATCGGTGTGCCACTGTAGCTACAATCATACATACACAAACTAGGAATACCTCTGCGGTGTTGGGACCCGGCAAGAGCGGCGTGGAAAAAGGCTGATCTCATGAGAGGTGATCCTCGGGGTCATTTTCCAGACCGATGGTCTCGCATCACATCACTGCAGATACACCCACTGACCAAATCCTCATGGGTCAACACGTACCCCAGCCCCCGACTAAAAATATCATGTGCAGTTGGAAATTCATACTCTTGAGTGGCTATTAATAAACAAAGTCTGCTCAAGGGCCGAGTGCGAAAGACAAATAAACATGGGGGATGAAGCAGAGGTGTGTGTTAACCCCCGTCAATACCTATAACCACAATACTGTACACGTGCTACGTTCTGATCTACCGTTCTCCCCATTGTGCACACTCTAGAAACATGGCAAGCACCGTTTTAAACACCACGCAAAATATCGTATCCAAGAATCACTCAGAGTGACTCTGCATTTCATCATGTGGGCACGGTCGAGGTGATCTGCTTGACCAAGTTAATACCAAGTGCCAGAGTGGGGATGAAAGGTGATGTAAGAGACTTTGAACATGGCGTGGTTGTTCTGGTCAGGAAACTGGTCTGTGTATTTCCGGTGCACTGGGATGAGCCATCATCCCACTAACTCCAGATTTCAATTCAATAGAGCATCTAACTGTGATCTCATCATGTTTATATTGAACAAAATCTCTGAAGAATGCTTCCAGGACCTTGTTGACTCTATGCCATGAAGAATTGAGGCAGTTCTAAAAGCTAGAGGGGTCCAACCAGGTACTAGAACGTTGTTTACATTAAAGTGACTGGTACGAAACTTACTCTTCCTCTATTTAGTCGGTACTTGGGACAATAGACGGTGGAGTAACACTCTCACTCATGTCTGTAAATCTATACCAGATAAGTCTTCCTCATTGTGTAACAACAGTGCAGATACAGTAAAAGAACCAATGTCTAAACAATGAATGAAGGGGTTGTTACGCCTATCCTGTCTGACATCTCCGTTTTCCTCCTGAACAGGAAGGAGGAGAAGCAAAAAGAGATGGTGGAAAACAAAGATTAGATATGAGCACAATGGTACAGACACACTGAGTGAGGATATGCAGTACAACAGGTTACAGGCTTAAATACTGGCCTAATTAACTCCAGAAATATCCCAGTGTCCTCAATAAATGAGTGTCTCCAGTGTATGGACTATGCTGTGGCGTGGTAATTGTGAACTCTCACTCTTAGCAGTCCTGGAAAAGTCTAATGGTAAAATTAATAAAGTCTAACTACCTTGATGAAATGGATACAGCCTTGTCCATTTAACGGGTGTTAACCTGACTTTTGACTGACATATACTGTGTCAAAGATTTGGAGGCATTATTGTGATGTTACAACAATCATTTTCATACGGATCTCAAGTGGTCTAAGGACAAAAGGAAGAGCAAAGGGCAATGACGGACAGAGTTACTAGCGATCGATTAGGGAGAATAAGACGTGACTGGCAGGAAATAGAAGGATAAGCAAAATGGGTTTGGAACAGAGCGACACCCAAGTGGAGAGGAGGGATGGATTAATAGAGCTATGGGGAGTGCTAGAGGAGAGTAGGACAGACAAGACTTAATTAGCCAGTCATTGAGAGTAACAACCCTGCCAAGAGTGAAATTGGCCTTCTCCACATAAGGTGTGAATTCTTGCTAAGGAGATGGATGAAAAAAAAAAAAAACTGTTTACTTTAACTACGAGTACTGTTCACTTTAGAATGTGATTGAGAGTGATGACATTTCTCTTAGACTATGCAGTATGTCTGGTTTCTATCTGCTGGATCAGCAGTAGTGCCAACATTTGTGACTGGGTGGTTAAGGGAGGGCTAATAAAGCCGTGAAGCTCAGCGACCCTGTGCAGGAGTCGGGGATGTGTACGTCACACTCTTCCCGGATTTAAGCTTTGCCCTACACGCTTGAACTGACTGTACTTCTCAGAATCATTAGACAACTGGAATAAGTCCATTGACACAATACAGCTCTGGCCTGGCAAAGAACTGCAAAGCACTAGTGAATGCCTCATGCACACTGTGATTTGAATGCTGTTATTTGGAAAATACTGACGGCAATACCGAGAACAACATTAAAGGTCTGAAAATATTTTGATTAAAGGGAGTACTCGGTTATGACAAGTAACTTCACAATTAGATGTCCCTAAAACCGTCTCTATCTCCTTAAATAAAATGAGCGTTACTTAAAATAATCCCAGTGCATCTGATTGGAACACATTCATTTTGTATGGTGACATAAACCCCATATTGTACGAGTTGTTTTCATTCTGCCATTCTTCTCACACAGGGCTGAACTGGACCGTTTCCATGGGTATTTGGCCGTGTCCACTCTCTGTGTGCAGCCGGAGGTCAGAGAGCGTTGGCTCACCCCCACTCTTCAGTTCAGTTTCTTGGAAGCCTAACAGATAGCACAGTCTCCTCTCTGCCCCGACAGCACGACGGTTCAGTTGGAGAAAAAACTGTGCTGACTGCCTCAAAACAAACCAGCAAGTTTTTCTTGTTTGGTCTACGGCTGAGCGACTTTGTATTACAAGGATAAGTCCCGCTTCACAGAACAATAATCTAGAATTTTATCAAGACGTGGCGATTGTTGAATCTGACATGTTATTTTAATATGAGAACATAAAATGTTATTGCATGATTCCCACTGTTTCTCTCCTACATGATAATATCTTGCTAAAAATAGGACCACAGGAGCCACAGTCAGCTCAGTGTGACAGTAACGTGGTGCATGTATCCACATGTTAGACAAACTTGGACAGAGCAGGTAAAGGTTAGGCCAGCCAGACATGTCCATTATAGTCTTTGGCAGGGACCTTCGAGTTGGGTTTCACTTTGTGAGCGAGTGATACTTGTCAGTATCATGAGCACCGTCAGGCTCCTGCCTCTGCTTTATTAAGGCTCAAGCCTGTATTCTGTTAATCCTACAGATAAAATCCTTGACTAAGTTCTGTGTCAACACTCAACACCATGTCCATTGATACACATACAGCAAGCTGACAATTGGAAGTGGAATGTCGACCCGGACAGGTCCAATCCATAACATACAACCAGTTCTTTTGAAAAAATGTCTCCATCTCCAACGAGTTTCTCAGGTCTTTCCTTTGTTCAAGGGCGATTAAAAAAATGACTCCCCTTCAGCTCCAACTGGTTTTGGAAGATGTTCCCTATAAACACATATGGTTATATACTTGTACTTGTATGCCTGGAGTTATGGCTCAGCTACATGGCCCACATCGTCAGACATGCACACACGTGAGCCATAATTGTTGACCCTCCACAAAACAGCATTTTCTTTCATCTTCTAGCAAGAATTCAAGACATTTACCTCAGAGATTTATGTATTTTTTCATCTGTTGCCGTTGGCTGTTTTTGTACGTGTTTACATATGATCAAATTCATCAAATATATCGATGAACATGGCAAAAGTCTCCGTCTGTGACAAATACTTAGATATCATAATTGCCTTTCAACTGCCTCATAAATAGCGTAAATAGTTTGTGCGGAGGAAATTGGGTCATAGGAGATTAAAAAGGCAAAATAATCAAGTCAGCTAATTAATGACCATCAAGTATAAACAATATTGAACCACTCATCATCACAAGAACAATTTCAAGAGCTGAACCAGTGTTCTGGTTCTATCTTCACTTTCCAACCCATTTTCGATGGATTGTTTGAGTGTTCCGACCTGATTCTGTGGTCAGAGGTGGGTCTATAAGGATTAGGATAAGGTATTTAGTTGTGATGGTCATACTTATGTTAAGTATAGGGGCTATGGAATGCATTATTCCTATGAGGGTCCTCACGAAGGCAGATTTCCCAGTCAGTGTGTGTGTGTGTGTGTCCGTGTGCAGGTGTGGGGTTTCTGTCAACATGGCATGTGCATCTGACATGTCCTCCCTTCTAAAGTGTGTCAGCTCCAGCCATCCTTTCACCTCACGTGAGAAGACAGGATGTCACTTGGCACTTCGCTCACAGCAAATATAAAAACATGCACGTCTGTCACCATAAATAACAGCAATCACAAACCTTATCACATGCTATTATGAGCTCGGCACTGACATACACACAATGGCATGCCCTCGGTGTAAAGCTCTTCACACACACTCACATCGTTGTGCACGGCTAAAAGCAAATCTGGACGCAGCCATTTCTTTCCCAAAAAAGGACAAGGCCATCACAATGGTGACAGCACACTGTCACACTGTGTATATTTCTGACCACATCTTTACAAGGGTGGGAGAGACACAGACGAGCTATGATTGCATGGTGAAAAAAACAAAGCCTTTGCGGCAGACTGAGACAAATGTGAAGTCATGACTTGAACTGTGACATTATCAGATTAAAAGAAATGTGATCATAGGGGCGGGAAGACGAGCTACCGTTTCGTCCAGGGCAGCTACGATTGCAAATAATCAACTCAGCACAGAGAGGCAGTTTCGACTTGCTGCAAAACAGATGAATATTAATCCTTGGAAAAAGCCCATGCGTGCGATAACCTAATACTGTAATATAAGGCCCTGACGAGTATAGTTACTGCAACTGAGACTTGCTGCTGCACACACAGACACATACGCATGCATGCACACACACGTGGACTAACACACTATATCAGTTGAGTTTATTTACTGTGACAAAAAGTAGAGAAGCTCGGGGCAGTGCGTGGTCCTCCTACTGTGAAACTCCGCTGACTGGTTGGACTGCATCTGAACTCGGCATCATCTCTCTCCAACCAGACCTCTGAAACCGAGGCCCCATGAGAGATCTAGGAAAATATATTTTAATGATACAGACTTTCTACTCACAATAAAAAGAATTTTTTTAAAATAAATAAAATCAAAATATACCGATAGGGCAATATCGTTTTTATTTCTATTTTAATAATACTATTTCGAGGTGATATAATAATTGGCGATGTTCACTGTTGGCTGCATCTCTGCACCATAATGGGATGACACACTGTACATATAAGCACTCGTTTCCTAATCAATGAGCATATGTTGAGGTTTGCTGCTCTAACCTGAATATTTGCAAAAATATACCAATATGTGTGTTATTTGGACAATGACCTTGACCGATAAGCTCTTAAAGCTAATCATTTGGAACAACAACCCACTGAATAATAATCCCATATACACACACAAACACACTCTGGTGAAAACATTATCCAGCTTACAGCCATTGCCCTGCAGTAACAGTGGTTGGTAAGTTAAGATATCTTTGAAAAAAAAAATCAAAGTATATTAAGAGCGAACTTTGCAACAACAAATGTTCAAAAAGCAATTACTGTGCCCACCAACTGCTATCAACATGTGCGAGGGGGCACTCGGGGGTGTTTTTCTCAGGTATTATCAGTGGTGCAAATGATCAGGATGATGCACATATGTAAAGCCCCACTGCTGCACAGAGGAGAAAACAAGAGGGAGATTTATAATGAGGCTGTTGCAGAAATGCATGGTGGGTTTGGTTCGTGTGTGTGTGTGTGTGTGTGTGTGTGTGTGTGGTACGTGCATGTGCGTGTGAGGGGACGTTGGCAGTTGATCGAGAGCAGTGGGGGCTACGTTGGCAGCGGTACAGCGTGATTTCGGTGCCACAGACAGTCCTGCACTACAGTGCTCGACGAGTGTGCACGTGAGGAAGAGTGCACATGTCAGAGGATTACAGACGCCGATCCACAACCCCCCCCCCACACACACACAAAATCTACAGCCCTCGCAGCACTAATGCAAGCCCTCTTTTCCATCCCTTTGAAAAGTGAACATCCAGTTCTCCATCTTCCCCCAAAGAGCTGCGTTTATCCTCTGTAATGACCTGCGCTTCATCCTCTCAGACTGGAAGCTGCACCACGAAACAGACATGATGCAGACAACCTCAGTCCTCACCCACATCACCAGAAGGATGATCATGGTGCAGGTACAGAGCAGTGACTGGAGACAAGTAAAGAGAGGCAGAGACGGTCCATTAATTAGTCATCGTCTGATTAAGCTATAATTTGAACACCCTCTCTCGTGTTATTCTGCTGTACCTGGATCATGAGCAGTATCGGTGAGAGATACGCTCGATTTTGAGTGGGTGTTTATGGACTTGTCTGGCCTTATTCCAACTGAGGCCCAGAGAGAGACTGACAAAAAAAAAATAAAAAGACTAGAATAGATTATGCCAAACTAAAAAGTCTAGTGGATACACCTGCTTGCGGAACACATGAACGTCCTGTTCATCACCACAATACCTCATATTCCAAGTTGGTATCTTATTTGAAGAATTGAGATTCTCCACAGCACCATTTAGAATCTAGGTTTTCAAGCAAAAAACGTGTGAAGAATTAACAACCGAGTCACTTGCGTACAATCCACTGTGGTTCCATTTAAATCAAACAAGAGGCAGGAAACAACCTGACATGTGTGGGCAGTGCATGGTTGTCCCCATATAAATATTTAGGGGCTTAACCCGAAATAGAAAACTGAAAATAACACTGAACAATGTACTGCGCGTGGTATAGACATGATAGACGTGAAGTCATAGGCTTCACAATGAATTCTTCCAGTGTGACTCAGCTCTGTTATGAAATGTATGTTCCCAGACAATGGATGTGGCGGTGGAACTCTAACAAGGTCACGTAGTTGAAATTTCTAATTTCTCCCTCGGGTGGTTTCTTTGTGGAGCGTTTATGTGAGCTTTAAAAGGGGGTATCGTGTTTTCACATCCAAATCCTTTCACAACACATGCACTGTATATAAATACGGTAACTCATGGACACACCGATGAGGCAGAGGATGACGCAACAGGAGAGAGGTGAAGAAGCAAAACGGGAGGAGCGGTGGAAGTAGAGTGACAGCACCTGGAGGTCCTTACCTGGAGCTCAACACCTTTGGCCTGGCTGTGAGTGTGCCAAGTACAAGCCCTTCAGTCTGACACCTGCAAACGACATAGATACACATGAATATCACTTGTGACAGAGCATATGTTGCTTCACGAGAGGTCAACCGGACTGAGCAAACTAAAGTGAAAGCCAAAAATAGACACTGTTGTTTCCAAGCCACTGACCTCTCCGACCCCGACAGTGTTTTCTCCACCAAACAGTTGCTAAAGTGCATTTCACCAGAGGCCAAAACCTGGGACGGCACTCCTGGGATGACAAATTAGAATTCACTCTACGAAGGGACCACTGTGTTCTCCCAATCACAGAGCACAAGCACATGGGAAATGAGCTGGGTCAGATAAAGCAGAAAGGACACTTGTGTGCACAGACTCGCACACAGACACATTGCAGAAAAAAAACATGAGATTCATGACTAATCAGACGCGGTGGGACGATGTGAACACTAAGGAGATAATTCCCTGGGTGTTTCACTCCTGCACGTGAACAACCCCTGGGGACTGCACAGGGAGAACGTAGGTCCCATGGCGGAAACAGATACAAGAGCTTCCAGAGTGTGAAAAGGGCACATTATCACGAGAGAGACGAGGCTGTGGGAGACAGATGCTAAAAAAATATGTCACAGATGAGAGGCAGACGCCAGATGGACGGAGCAGTGGATTCTAAATGAAGTGGCAGCACCAACAACCGTCCACATGATGGCGAGAACAGAGGTTAAATATAAACTTAGTAATCCCTCAACAAAAAGCCACTTAATGAGAGTGTGTCAGGATGTGGGCTGGAGGGGGCGATGCAGAGGAGGAGGAGGGGGCAGTAATGTAGCTTGGCGACGGATCGGGGCTGTGCCAGGGCCACACGGCGCAGCTCGGCTGCTCGTGGAGTGGAAGCGCCTCATGCTTTGTGTCCTCTCAATGACAAATACCATCCTCTGCCTGCGCTGCCCAGGCGGTGCCCCTGCCACCATGTTGGAAGGACCAGGGTTCTCCTGTCAAACTGGGCTCACAGCTACTAAACGGAAAAATGATGAATTATGATATGAAGTGTCAGGATGAAAGCTCGTCACACTTTCCATGACGGAGATGGTGACTAAGCAGTGAGCACTAAGATGAGGGGTCCGACAGTCGCCACTGTAGATCGGGGAAAGTGTCTGCATTATTCAGGAAGGTCAAAGAAGTGCAGCTGGCTCGAGGTCGGGGCCAGGCTTTGATACCTGGGTCTCAAATGTGGCGCCAGCACGGTGTGACTTTCTCTCCACAGCACCTTGCCAAGGCTGTATCGCCTTGTCTGTGTAAAGTGTCGACTCCACATGTGGTGATCTGTGCTCGTGTGAAAATACAGATCAATCTCTAAGACAGTAATCCCTGAAAAAAGATCTGAAGTCATTGGGTGGTCTTGCCAAGTATTTTCAGACATGTGTGTGACCATCGCGCAGATCATCAGAGAATGTTTCAGACACGAGGCCAGAGCGCTCTGGCCACTTACTAATCTGAGTGTGACCTGATATACTTGGAAGTCATGCCTTGAGTCAACTTTGTCACGACCACATATGACCTGAACATTCCAGTCGTCGCACTTGCTCAGCCCAGACAAACTGTACATTAAAAAATATGACCAGCGCTGTTTACCAGAACACTAAAGCAGCTAAATCACAGTTAGCACAATGCCATCTAAATGGCTGTGTGTATGCGCATATGTAATGAGAGCTCTCAGATCAGACGTTAGGGGGATTAGCAGGGACTGAGCGACTACATGCCTCATAGCAAATAGATATCGAGCAATGTTAGCCTGGCTGCGGCGCCATATTGTGATTTATTTATATTCTGATTGACAAAACTTTGATTTATCGAGTGTTTCTGCCTCATCCGTCAACCCGGACAAACTGCCAACAGCTTTAAATACAGGTTGTCAGTAGTTTGTATTTCTCAGCGCTACCGGAGAGTAAGCAGGAGGAATCCAAGGAGTCAGGGGGCGGAACCTCGCACTAATATGACGAAACGTGCAGACTACTGCATTCAAGGAATAAAGCTGCTTTCACCTTCGTCTCTCCACCTTTGTAAACGATCTGACACAGGCCTAATGCCACTTAAGGTAGTGTAGCCCAGAGAGGACATGGTACTGTCTGAGCTTTAATGATAACTGAGGGCAGCCATAGGTCATTTATGTTTCATTTGAGGGGTACAAGCACAGCTCCATCAAATATGACGGCAAGAAACTATTGCATGAATTGTTTTCGAGAAGCAAAATGAAAATCAAATGCATTGTAAAATGATCGTATCTAATATATTGTACCAGGCCAGTTGAGGTTTCCAGGAATAAATATCACTCCCCTAAACTCGACTGAACTTGTTTGCATCTGCGGAAGGAGCTTCCAGCCGGCAGTGAAAATGAGAAGGGCCTGTGAAATATGTGGTGCTCAAATTTATCATGGGCCGGTGGACAGCTCGTCAGCATCAGTGCAAGCACCTGGCTTCATTTTCCAACGACACTGAATACTTTCACAGCATGGGGGGGTCAGTCAAGCTGCCAGCATGTGGGCGGGGGTGGGGGGGGGGGGGGGGACCCCCCCCGGACCGGGGGGGGGGGGATCCTCGCCAGATCTGGTGTTATGTAAGCGCTATAAGGGGAGATCCCCCGAGGGCTCTGTCAGACCCATGTGACTAAGACTTGGTGGCTGGGGTGGATTTTGACTAAAAGTGAAGAAAGTCAAACCACATGCTGTTTATGATCCGAAACCTTTCAGTTACTTTGCAGTTACTCCGTTAAATGTGCTGCTGCGGTAGAAAATAATCAACACCAGCTGAAACATTAAATTATTCAATCAATGGAAGACGAGCCGGTGTGTGTCCACAAAAAACATTTCTGTTAATATATAAGACATAATTCTACACGTAAAAGAGGGTGTTGCATCAGTGTGATCATTGGATGAAGATAGTTTGCTTACATTTGCAACTGTTATCAGCAGGTGTCACCCTCTATGTTGCCCCCCGTCATCTTACGGCAGCCGGCGATGGACAAACAAAACAGCAACTGAGCTCTAATGAGTGAAGGTCTCCAAAGCTTCTCCAACAAGAAGCGGCATTCAGGTGCAACATGCAGCTTCATCACTGGATGTCCCTCAACAAACTGCACCTTTAAAAGGAGGCCTTCGATGCCCTTTCACACTCTTAGAGCTAAAAGCACTGTTAATAAAGTGTGTAACGTTACACCTGTTTCCACACAGACAGTTATAATGGCAAAGCTGACCAGGAGAATATAAAACACGTTGATATATTCTGGAACTGTTTGAAAAGATAAGCTGAGCTAATACTGTAATGTCAGCACAACATGATACGTGTAACGCAGCCGCCATACTGTTTCCTTCCGCGGATTTAATTCGACCAACGACTTTATTTTCTTCCTGCAGTAAAAATATTCACGGCTGCTCTTCACACAGCTCGTAACTCACCCACTGTAAACAGAAGCTAAGTGCTATGGCTAATGTGATTTACGGCCCTGTTTTCACTCCCTTGCCACCTCGGTGGACCGAGACTGAGCGTTTCCGTTTCAGCCGCCATTTCACTTCGCTATCTCAAAGGTTAGACGTGTTGAATTGATATGATACATTACATGTGTCATTTAGTTTATAACATGTCGAGGGTAAAAGTTTGTAGCCGTTAACAAAATGAAAAACAATACCTGCTTTCTGACCGGTACCGGTCGGAGCCCATTTCAAGCGAGTGTGCTTCCGGTTCGCAGACGCCGCTGATTGGTCACCTGTTCCGGAAGTAGCCGCGCAGATACCATGGCAACGAGAAGGGCGAACGAAGGGGTGGGGGTGAATCGTCAAGGTGTGAAACACACTGAGACAACTCTACCTTTCCAATATGAACTGGTGGTCCAGGCAATATTACTGAGTACCATCTTTTTTTTAATAACATTACCTCAGCTAAGCAATTAATAGATTTATTCAGAAGGTAACTCTCAAATGTGCAACATAATTAAAGGTTTTGGGGCATATCTGATACCAAAATAACACAGCCTCGTCCACTATTACATGGCTGTTCAGAAGTAGAAGGGAACATATTCAGTTAAGTGGAACATAAGGTGAAACATAAGAGAGCAGTATAAAAAACATCCCCACATATAAAATACATTGTAACGGATGAATAAATAGAATAATTCAGGATTGAGCATGGGCAGTAAATCAAATCTCCAAGAAACAATTGAATTAACTTTTTTTTAATAGGTAAACTAAACTAAAGAAATGTATTGTAAAATGAGCTTGTCTAATGTTTTCACTAAATGTACCAGGACAGTCGAGGTTTCCAGGAATAAAACATCACTCCCCTAAACTCTACTGAACTTGTTTGTATCTGCGTAAGAAGCTTCCAGCTGGCACTGAAAATGAGAAGGGCCTGTGAAATATGTGGTGCTAAAATATATCATCCGATTTTGAATTAGCCTGAACATTCAGCATGTGTCCTAAAACAAGCTCTCTGACATTATGATGCACTCGTAACATTTTCAACATTGAAATTTGACCTGATTTTGGAAACATAATATGCAATGTATATATAGATGTGGACCCGAGCTTCGCTTGTGAACAGCCACTTGTCTTCACATGGCCCATTAAAGGCTTTAAACCCTGTTCATCCGAACACTATTCATTAAAGACTTGTTGATGAAGCAGAGATGCATAAGTGACTAGTGAATTATGAAGCACCTGTTCCTCCATACAACCCACGCCTCGTGTTTTTTATTTTCTCTGTGTGGTTGGTCCTTGCACTAATGTCACATCTTCCTCAAAAGCTGAGGGGCACAGTTACATAACACACACTGACAGAGAGAGAGAGGGAGAGAGAGAGAGAGAGACAGAGAGACAGACAGATAGGAACCAGACAGATATCAATAGAAAAATGTCCCAGGAGGAAATTCAATCCTGCCAGCATGTTCTTCAGTGTGTGTGTGTGTGTGTGTGTGTGTGTGTGTGTGTGTGTGTGTGTGTGTGTCCGTTTGTGCGCGCATGTGCGTGTGCGTGTGTCTGTCATGTGTGATTGAGCTGTCTTTGACCCAGCCCCGCTGTCATCACTTGTCAAATGACTTTCTCTCCTAAATATATTACTTGGCCTCTATAGTTCAACATTTTCTCATTCATTAATGCATTGGCAAGTGGTGGGAAAGAGGCAGATGCCTCACACACGCACACACACACACACACACACACACACACACACACACACACACACACACACACACTAATATACAATGACAATGATTCACATTGACTGCAAAGGTGGAGGAGAGAGGAAGGAACCGGCCGGGCCAACAAAGGAACATTATCATTGGAAGGTGTGACTGCTCGGTGCACATGTGGGGACACATGTGCTCGGTGACCACGGCGCATTGGGCACCGGCCATGACCGACAGGCACTGACCCGTGTCACGACCACCGGGGCCTCATGGGGGGGGAACTTAACCAAATGCGGACGCGTATATGAGCCAGTGAGTGTGACGCTTGTGAGCCCCTCTTTCCGTCAAAGTTCACCGAGGGAACGTGTAGTGGGGCACCTGGTCATGTCAGTCTGTGATGAATGATGTCAGAGATCTGCATCTATAGCTCAAAAGCATGCAAAGGAGGCGGGGTCAGCAAACGTGTATATGGTCCTGCAGATCGGCGCTGAGGGGTCATAAATAGGACGAGCAAGCAAATGATACGTAATGAGTGACGCCCCCCGGGGATGGCGGTGTATTCAGATAGGGCAAAAAATACCTATATTACAGTGTGTACGATTTGGTGACATCTGGAGGTGAAGTTGCTGCTTCTGAGCCTGCGGGAGAACCTGTGGTCATTAAAACTCGGAGGACGTTTGGCACGTCCACTTTTACTACTGTATAAAACATGGCGGCCCCCGTAGAGAGGACCCCCTCCTCATGTAAATATACAATAATGGGCTCATTTGAGGGTGACGGAGAAAAAACAACAACATTTGGTTGATTATGAATTCATGAAGATATCGGTATGTAACTGTTTTGTAATATGAGTAGAAGTGACCACGATCCTACACACTGCACCTTTAAGTTCAATGGGGAGTGAGTTTCTCAGTGAGCTCGGCGGCAGGATGACATTACCAGCATGTGCGACATCATTGTCTCCACTTCACCACACTGGCACATATTTTGCACTCATTTGCATAACAAAAATTCTCCCAATTGCATTTTTTCGATCCCGTGACGTAAATCGCCGCCTCGGCGTTTTCCCAAAGGTCGGCAGGGGTCGCAGAAAGAACAACAAGAGTCGGAGCGGCCGTGGACTCAGAACGACACAGAGAATCAGAAGCCTCTGCACCCACTGTTCTTGGAGCTCATTCAAGGGAACCATGAGTGGGTTCACTGCTTTCTCCTCAGCCAGTCTGCAGGAGACAAGGCCTCCTTCTCTCCAGCCCAAGGACAAAGGGGAGGTCATACTGTTCTCCCTCACACAACCTTCTCCTTGTCACACTCACACATGCATCATACTGCTGTTATGTCACCAGCGCTGCACAATGAGAGCGTCTCAGAGAGCCACTGCCGCGCGCCTCCGAGTCTTTTGGGCAGATCTCCCGGGTTTGGGGGGGAGGGGGGGGGTGGGGGGGACGACACACACTTCGTGGGGTTACGCAACATCTCGGGCATATCAATGAGCCCTGTGCCCTGTGAGCGCAGAAACATGTCGGGCCACATTCGCTTCCACGCCACGTGAGGCGTGGAAGCGCGCGTTCATGTGTCAACAAATGAAATTCTTCATCAAAAGATGTTTGACGGCCCGGTGCTGAAGGCTGTGGCATCTGTGTAAAGTGAGATGTGTGTGTGTGTGTGTGTGTGTGTGTGTTTGTGTGTGTGTTTGTGTGTGTGCATACTTGTTTGGACATGTGTACATTCTGATCGTAGGCACGGTGTCACTGCAACGGTGTGAAGACACACATCTATCTACTTATCAATCGATCTATCTACAGCAATCTGTATCGATCGCACTGTTTCCATCCATCCAGGATCTTCATCCATCCATCCATCCATCCATCCATCCATCCATCCATCCATTCATCTATCCATCCATCCATCCACCCACACACCCATCTTTTTCTTTTTTTTTTATAATCAAGGTACATAACCTTCTATCCAAAAACAAAGTAAAAACAAAAAGTCTAATGTCACAAACAAAAACACAGTTTCAAAAGAAAGGAATTCTTGTGTCAGCCGCTCCTTTCCAAAGACGAGCTCGATTAAAACACAACCTCCGTGAACTCCCTTTGCATGTCAAAGTTCTAGCCTACATTTTCAGGTCAACGCCCGATCAAATTACGTTGCAGGGTGTGACTTGAAGGAGGCACGAAGATCAATGACTTTGGAATTTCACCAGCCTCTACAGCCACGCTGAATTCCTCATTGTCCTGGATTAACGAGCTTCAACGTCTTGTTGATTCCTTCGATATTTGCTTCGTGAGGGACAGCGGCTCTGCCTCGACAAGTGATGACGTCATCATCATTTATCATGTGTGTGCAATTACCGGTGGAGACCCTTTCTCCCCCTGTCATGAATATTCATGTAGGTTGAGGCTCAGCTCCTCGCGACCTGGCAGCGTTTCACCGAACCATTCTACCGCCTGGAAGGAAACCTGTTAACGTAATCGGGGCGGAGTTACATAAGACCCACTAGAGCCGAGCCAAAGATTGTCCCCGGACCTCTTTTTGAAAGTGCAACCGCACTCAATGGAGTTTTGATTCATTAGCAAAAACATCCTCCCTCCGCCGCCACCCGTCCGCTCCATTGTCTGCTCCGCTCTCCACCTGCTGGCCTCATTCAAAGCGGGTCGGCTTCAGAGCCCGACTGGCATCTCCAGGAATTCTTTGTCTGTCTCCAAGAGCAGCCAGAACAAAGGGCCGCCGAGAAAACACCGAGTGCAAACCGCAGGGGAAAGGGAAAGTGACTGGGAGGTCTTACGTAACGCACGGCACTCCACACAACGTGGCACAACACACACACCCGGCGCAACTGTCAAATCATGGAGCAAAGGCAGTCGCGCGGCTGCGTGTTTGCATGTTTGCCTTCACCAAACCAGTTTAGTTTGAGTCGGTTGTACTCGAGCTCAAATTCCTATGAGGAGACTGTGACCTTTGACACCAGACATCTGATCAATCAGAGTGAAGTGCAATTTGAAGAATGTCCCTAAATGCAGACGTGGGATATTGTGTCACAGAAGCAATGTTTTCACCTTTGACCCCTGATACACAACCTAACTTCGGTACAAATCACCAGTGGTGCCTCATTCGAAAGGTTTCCTTGGAAGAAGCTGGATGTTACATCCAACTGAACCCACATCTCGCACCTTTCTCCTTTCCCTCCTGCATCATTCCTTCTTCCTGTGCGTTCATTACCGACGCTCTGCTGATCAGCGGCTATTCATTCAGCTTTCAATGCGAATGACGCAAATCCCCGTTCGGTGGCCTGTGGCCCCTTTGGACCGCGGCCGCGTCGCCTGCCCAGAACTGGGGCTGGCACCCGGACGGGCCGGAACAGCTGAGGCTCCATTAACCTGCTCAGTGTCCGGCAGCATGAACCCACCTGACTGAAAGTAACGCAGCAGCTCGTCTCCGCCACACAGGATCCTCTCGATGTGAGAAAATGAACATGAAACAGAAAGTGAAGAAAGAGATGCGAACATTTGATAAGATTAAGTAATATGAGATCATTAGGGGGGAAAGACTTGATTTAAGAATGAAATCAAGATCAAACACAAACAATTCAGTCAAACTGGGGTAATAGAATGGTGAAGATGCAATATAAAAAATGCCAAAAAGTATTTTTGAAAAATAGATAATGATAATGATAAGATATGAAAAGATGACCTGCAATCAGAGGTGAAAGGTGGATGATTGGGAATAAGATCAGAAATCAATAACTTAACTTGCACTAATTAATGATATTAATCAATGATAGAATAGATTTTCAGCGGTCCTCAACTACTTAAAAGAAACCTTACAGCTCCATCTACTGGTTGATGACTGCACTACTGCAGAGGGACCATTGTATATAACTACACACAGTCATTTAGAGTCGTACTGGATGAAAACCCATCGGTTTATTATAAGTTTCACGCTCTACAATCAAATTCAATGTCCTCACATGATGAAGACAAAAGAATTTGTCCCAGCTGCCGAAACCCGGGATCGAACCAGGGACCTTTAGATCTTCAGTCTAACGCTCTCCCAACTGAGCTATTTCGGCGCGTGGACTTGGTCGCTTGCAGTGCAGTTTTTGGAGTATCCACAAGAGGGCTCTCTGTCATTGGCTGTAAAATCTTACATCTTCTGACTGCCTTCTCACCAGCTGTCAAATAAGCGTTACATATCAATAGTACTACTACTCCTGCTAATAATTGTAATAGTGATATAGTAATAATTACATTATCAATAATAATAAACAAATTAAAGAAATAATAATCATGATAATAATATAAGTAATAATATTAATGGTAATAATAATGATAATATCTAAACGGTGCAGTGCGTATACGATTTCTGTCCTTTTTGTCACTTGTAAAAAATATTACAAATCAATTACATACTGACATTTTCATACTTTCTTCCATTAGCCTCAAATGAGCCCATGAATGTATATGAGGAGCGGGGTCCTGTCTACGGGGGCCGCCATGTTTTTACAGTGGTAAAAGTGGACCCACAAAACATCTTTTGAGTTCTAATGACAACTGAAGTCTACCAGGTTCTCCTGTATGTTCCAAACATGCAACTTCACCTCTAGGGGTCCCCAAATCTCACTCACTGCACCTCCAGAATGACACACTACACTATTATTGGCTTACATGTTTTTTGTGTATTTTTGTTTATCCTCCACTGTCAGAGATGTTGTTGGTCGGGTGCAGATTGAATCCAGTGATGTGCGCTTGCTGGGAGCAGGACTGAGTGTTCGGGGTCTGCTCAGTGTCCCTCCACTTATTGCATCATCACATGGGCCCCTGATGTACAGAACCATAGCTTATAGTGTACTACCATGCTGGTTGCCTCACAGCAGGCTATCCTGTCTCCTTCAGCACTACATGTCCCTTCCTGCCTGCCTTCCTTCCTTCCTTCCTTCCTTTCCTTTCAACTTCAAAAGTGCTCTGCTGTTGTAGAATCAGCAAATGACCATGAAGCACCCAGAGAGTTCTAAGCGCCGTGTGGATGGAATGCTAGTTTTACACCGGCAAGAATGAGGGAATCGTCATTTTATATTCACGCCGTGGCAGTTTGGGATTTTTTCTCACCCCCGAAAGTGTCGGACGAGAGATGGGTGCATTGTTTGTCATCAATGTCCAAGCGGAGTGAACTGGAGCCAAAGCCGGCTGTTTACATAGGGCACGTAGGGGGCGCCACCTGCTGGCGTTAGGGACACTTGGGGTCAAAACTGTCGACCATGAGATCTTCTATCTCACACTCTCTTTAATGCGATCAAATGAAACACACACACATACACACACACACACACACACACACAAAACAAGCAATCTGCACTAATCAGCCCTGCCATTAGAGGGCGATATCAAGCAAGCGCTGTCTTTAGTGGAGCATGTGTTGTCCTAAAAACTTTGGTTTGGGGAGATCTCAGTGGGATTGAGAGCAAGTGTAGATAATTGAAGGTTTGTGGGATTGTCAACATATTTACAAGAACCTCTCACGTAACTCATTCCACAGAGAACAGGGGCCTATTTTTTCTGGTGAATTATGGTGGAAAACCAAGTGACCAGCCTGCGTGAGACCCTGACAGATCAAAGGAATCTGCCTTTGCATACAGAGCAGAAGAAGAAGAAGACATTACAGGGTCTCGTCTCGCGTTCCAATCAAATGCCGATCACAAGCCGCATCGATTGCAGAGAGCTTCGGTGTGAGTCCTGATTAAACACACTGCCTCGCTACGAAAGTCCAACAGTCCTTCATGTTAACGTTGCTGCACCTCCACACAGCTGAAACCAGGGGCTCTTACATCATCAGACTAACTCTCCCGACTGAGCCATTTCAGCCCTTTAATGAATCAACACAAACATTACGCTCATCACGCCGGAGGGCTGGGAAAAAAATACCACCTCCTGTCCATTTTCTTTTCCAAAAAAATAAATAAATAAATAAAAAATGCATTCTGAACTTTAAATGTTAGGTTGAACCAAAAGTTATATTTAAATGTCAGGGAAAACAAGCAAGCAGCGCTGCAGCAGCAGCCCGATTGTTCTGTTTGGGTGTAAGTGCTGCAGAATGACTTTGCCCTGCAGGCCTCATCCCACATGCATGACCTCTCCTTCCTGTGTAAGCGCAGAGGTCTGCAGCGCCTCCTCGCCCACGCTGCTGCGGGCCCACGTTTAAGCTTCAGAGCCACTGCGCACGGAGCAAGAGACGGGGAGGAAGAGGAGGAGGAGGAGGGGGGGGGGAGGGAGGGAGTGGGCGGGGGGGGCGACAGTGCCAGGTAAGAGAGGACGCCGAGGGAACCCAACATGGCTGCACCCACAGAGTAGCCGAGGTTAGATCTGACTGAACATAACCACCTCCTCACTGGAACATACACAGGTGGGTCTGGTTGTTCGAAGGGAGCATGTGCAGGAAAACAGGGTACATGTGTGTGTGTGTGTGTGTGTGTGTGTGTGTATATATATACACTGTGGCATGTGTGTATATATACATATGATATAATAGGTATCTATGTGTTCGGTTCTGTCCATGTGATGTTGCTTGGATTTTATTTTTCGCATCTTATTATTGATTAATGTGTGTGTGTGTGTGTGTGTTAAAGTGATACATTAATAATTAAATCAATCGGGTTGAAATAGTGAATGTCCTAAAATGGCCTGGGTCATAGAATCATTGAAGTGATTTAGTGATTGAAGTAATTGCTGCACTATGCGCAAGAAAATCAAGCAAATAACACAGCGCCGCGCAGGTGTAGAGACAAGTGGGGTTATTCAGACTATTATAATTATTGCGCAATACATGGAAATAATTGTACCTAAATTATACGCACCGAACCTTTAAGGTAAAATGTACATCTGTAATCTGCATATATTACTTAACCAGGGACGTAAATCAGAAAAAGACATTAAAGAGGATTCGTTCAAGCCCTGTGGTGAAACTCCATGTATGAAACGACCTGCGGACCCTTGGTGGAATATCAATGGTGGTACAACATGGCCGCCTCCGTAGAGGGGCTCTGCTCTCAGTGTAAAAATAGGGTTCTCATATACAACAACAATATAAACAAAGAAATGAGTAAATATGCTCAGAAAACCATGCAGATACATGTTAATGATGTCGGAATCAATAAATAGATGAATAAATAAATGAATAAATACCTTGACAAAAAGCCCCTGAGGACATAAAGGGGTGGGAGCCATCCACAGTTCTCTCCTGACACTTAGTTTCTGAAAAGGCTGGAAACAAACATGCATGTGAGTGTTCGGACGGAGGAGGTGGAGGAAGTGCGCACTGGTGCAGCAAGAGAATATCTAAGTGCATATAAACAGATTTGAGCCGCTGCTGCTGCTGCTGCCGCCGCTGCTGCTGCCGAGGACATTAGCATACGAGCAAAGGCCATTTGAGGGAGAGGACGGGGCCTTGGCGGCCGAGCGGAGGCAGAGCGAATGTGAGATGAAGAAATAATGTTGTCGGGGAGAAAAGCTCGTTCCCTCTGCATCGAGATGAGGAAGATGCAGCTGTACATCCTCTGTGCTCCTGCGTCAGCCTCCCTCTCTCACTCCCAGAGGTCAGCGGCCAATCGCCCTGCGTCCTGCTGCAGCGTCTCACATCACGGCAAAGACAACGCAAGGATTCAGAGGTGACTGAGAATAAAAGCAGTGAGACACCTCAGCATTTCATATTTATTGATATAATTAACAATTCAGTTTGTATGATTATACATTCACATAGAACCATGAAGAAGACCTCGAAAATAGCATATTCTTGTGCCTTGATCGCCACCTGCAGGCCGACTGCAGTACAGGTCAAACATCCTCCCTCCTCTGCGTAATTGTACGGGACATGAACCAAAGTAGAAAACAGGATCAGACACGATTCTCAACGATGGTTTCAGCCATTTCAGGCTGCTCATCGATAACGACGACGACTGACCTGGCACTGCTTCGTTTACCTCAGCGTCTGTTGATCACTGCTGTGCAGACTGCGACTCCTGACGTGCAACGTCGGAGAGATCTGGGATCTATAGAGCTTCATGTCTGGACAGTGGGAAACATTACGTAAAGTCAGTTGTGTGTCCGTGAGCACGTGTGCGTACCTTCAGACTTGCGTTGAGGGAGTGACAGAAACCATATGTGTGAGCACGGCACCACAGCAGTCACCACACCAGCAGATACAGCACCACAGAGTCAACAACAACAAACCGTCGTCCTCTCGGAAAAAAGACTCACCCACACGTCGGCGCTCGTCTGCAGTGGCAGATGCCGGACGATGGGGTCCAGGTATATTTCCGTGGACCTCTAATCACGAGCCGACTGCGGAGTTCAAACCGGATCCATATTTACATCCTGTACACCGAAGGTATCTCACTAAAGTACTGCATGCCATCAGCATGCCACAGTATTAACACGACACAATCCAAAAACAACAGCTTCTGCAGGAAACACCAGCGCTGGGTTCGTGGTGATGAATCAAAGACTCGGAGGTCGTCCTGTTATTTGACCTTCGGCTGCGTTATTCAAACTAACGAGGGAAATTTGAATTTATGGAAAATAGCCTCATCCGCTTTCCTTTGAATCCCTCGTCACGTCTGCGTGGTAAATACCGAGCTGCAGCCGGTGGCAGGGCGGAGGAGGAGGGCAAAGTTGGAAAGTGGGGGGCGGGTTGCCAGGTCTGTGTCATTAAACCTGCACAGTTCAGTCAAAACTGAAATTCTTTGTGAGGAGGTGGGATGTTTGTTTTTTTCCACAGAAAGGTTTGTTGATCAAAATAGACTCGATCAAAACTAGAAAAAAAAAAAGAATATAAATATGTTAAGATCAAATGTTAGAGACATAAGAAGACAACCTCAGCAAATATGTCAGTTTGGACTGGCGATGATGATGATGATGATTATTGCATTGTGTTATTGTTGTGTATATATATATATATACGT